>JABCPU010000359.1:0-69183 GCA_016800925.1 Suillus spraguei | reverse complement strand
TCTGATGATATCCTCAATGAGATCATTGATGATCCCATTTTCCATAATCAATCCAACAATTCCCACTTCCCATTGCCATCAACTTGCAATATTTCTTAACCGTGCTGGCCATGTTACAATTATACGTGCCCCTATTCATTTTCTGTCTCCCTTACTTTGTATATTACATAAAGTGACTCTGACTCATATGCTCAATGCATCTGTACTATAGTTGCCTTCCTTCTTTGGATACGCACTTACATTCTCACGTCTCTCTTGTCCGTGCGCACATATTGGCCTATTTAAGCACATTGTATTATGCTTGTATACTTCACTTTAATCTTACTGGGTTTTACCTGGAACATCCTTTGCTTAGGTCTCCAACCTAAGTCGTCTTGAATCGTCTCTAAGTCTAAGCACTCCTTAGCCTTAGTCTTCTATTCTCGTAGAACCTCTTAGACTTGTCTTGAGGCTGAACCCTTGATGTACTCAGAATGCATTCCTTGTACTTTCACCTTGTCCTCTTCTTGGACATTGTAGAACTTCCCAGCAGACCGTCTGTGTCTTTTCACTGTCGCTGGTGACGCCACCCAGTTCGTAACAGGCCATTATGGTAATGCAAGCTCAAATGAGGATGTCTGCCAGTGGGCAGGTGTCAGTGTTGGGTCAGTCACAAACTGCACTAATCGTGTCATGATTGCCCTGCTTGCAAAGCATGACAAATTTATATTCTTCCCCATCTTGACTCAGATGATGCTGGTCATTCCCGGAAGTATGTCCAGGACCATACTTGCCCAGAGTGGAGGAATGGTATCCTAGCTGCTGATGGATCATTGTTAACCCTTTGTGACAAGCCAGGTCTCTATACTTTTTAAGTAGGAAGTCTCAGTACTCCTCAACTGCCAGGTATTTTTATTTTACAGCTTTTTCTCTAATTTAAATTCTTTGAGGCAGTTATTATGATTGTTAAAGACTGTACTCAAGGGGTGAAAGATCCGAAGGGCTTTGGACTCAGTTCATGCACTGTGCCCCTTTCTCGAGTAATGCCCTTATTTCAGGGAGTAGGTATACATCCGAAGATCCGAGAGGAGTTGCATGACTGATCCAGAAGTCCAAAGGTATCGGATATGATACGTCCGGAGGTTATCTGGAGTGTAGGGATGGAACAAGGATTAAGGCTAGCTTTTGGAACAAGTTTCTAACTAGAAACTAACAGAGGTAGACTATCTGAAGATAGAGTTGGAGATATAGACTAAAGAATCAATCCCAAGTCTCAGAAGATGACTTAGAGCGGAAAGTGACTTAAGTCCAGAGGAAGCAGAATGAGCAGAATCTAAGATGATATTCGAACTAAGGTTCTATGGAGATCTACAAGTGGTTTATATACTGTAAGTATCTAGTACGGATAATCAATGAGTCGGGACCGAGGGCTATGTACAATGTATGACAGAAGTCTATTAGTTAATGCACAGCAGATCAGTAAGCATGAATCACAAATGAAACACAGGTAATGGATCAGTGACACAGGACAGAAATATACCAGCCAGGATACCAGAAACAGGAGGAATGATGAAAGGAGATAGACGCAGATATCCACAAGGGAGTTAGAGTGCGAGAAGTGGGCACATTCAGATAGGCGATCCGGACAGGATCTGTGGACCGGATTGGAAATAGAATTGATCGGATCTGGGATCAGAAGTATGGTATATGACAATGATCCACAATCTTGCTATAGCAGATTATGCTATTGGTCACACTGGCAGTGCACATGATGCATATGCATTTCGATCTACTCATATTTACCATCATCATGCAACACTTCTTGGAGATGACCATTGGATCTGGGCAGATAGTGCCTACCTATTAGAACCATGGTGCATCCCCCCTTTCAAGAAGCCTGTTAATGGGACCTAACCAGTGACCAGAAGACATTTTAACACTGCCCTTTCCAGGGTAATGTGTGTTATTTTATTTTTTCTTGTGTCCATTTTAATTTTGGTAATTTAGGTTGTGTCCGGGTGGAGCATGCATTTGCTGCTCTTAAAATTGCTTTCAGTCTCTTCAGGAGCTTTGACACCCATTAAAAATGACCAAGATCTTGCATATATTTTTTACTGGGTCCAGTGCTGCCTCATCTTCACACATGGTGATTCACTTTGAAGAGCACCATGGGATTAAAAGCACAACTGAAGATTCAGCCTTCAAGCCTATTTGCCTGTAGTAGAAGTAGATCATGATGTGGATGAGGTGGGTCCTGGAGATACTTCATATCAAGGCACTCCTGGCCACCAAGCTCATGCAAAGTTGATGGAGTATTTATTGAACTGACAAGACAAATGTATTGGGAATGTACAGAAAACATAGGTCCCACTAAGATGTAACAACATATATGGCATGTAAATATGTATGATGAGTCAGAGAACATATGAGATGTGAGACGCGAGATGCAAGACATGAGACACGAGAGAATGACAAACCACTAGTACAACATCAGGGGAGTATGTGTCCAACTACAACAGAAGTACATCAATCAATGGAAAGCCCACCCTGATCAGCAGCGCCCCCCTTCAACTTGAGAAGTTCAATTTCGAGCTTCAGCACAGCTTTTGCTCAGCATGAACCCTGGCCTGAGCTTTGAGAACTTGAAGCTCAAGAGTCTTGGACTCCTGAGTGTGCTGATGTAAAGTGGCGGCCTCTGTGCATTCAATCTCAGCTCTCTCCATTGAAATTCAAGGTCACGTTCCTGATGGACAGCGTTGACCTTTGTGATCTTGTACTCTGATGCCGCCGCCTTCACAGTATAGATATAGGACATGTTATTTGTAAGCATCTCATCTTGCCCATGAACACTGTTAACCTCTGATTCGACGTTCTTCCCAAGGTGAGATTTTTTGGACCGCTATCTTTAAGTGTGGTGCTCGGTTTGCATGAGGAAATCTGCGATGACAAATGTCCTGATGACGTGAGGCTGTGTGTGCTGATGTTTTCATAGATGACACAATAGATGATGGGGGATTGGCGAGTGGAAGGATCCATGGCTCATCACACAGTTAGCGTGATTTTTGAATGTCCCATGAGACAAGTGATTGCGAGTATGTGTATGTGGTGGTGAGGGGGAGGAGAGTGGACATTTGTGAGAGAGAGACCAATCCTGACCCTCCTGCAGGCCGTCTGCATCCTGCTGCTCAAACTCACCATAATCCATATCTTCGTTCATAGTGAAGTCGTCGTTAACGACAGCGCCGACAACAGGGTCATCATCGACAATGAGGTCAACAATGGGGTTGACAATGGGGTCAACAACAGGGTCAATGTTACGAACTGGGATGGTGTCACCAGCAACAGTGAAAAGACACAGACAGTCTGCTGGGAAGTTCTACAATGTCCAGAAGAGGACAAGGTGAAAGTACAAGGAATGCATTCTGAGTACTATCAAGGGTTCAGCCTCAAAGACAAGTCTAAGAGGTTCTACGAGAATAGAGACTAAGGCTAAGGAGTGCTTAGACTTAGAGACGATTCAAGACGACTTAGGTTGGAGACCTAAGCAAAGGATGTTCCAGGTAAAACCCAGTAAGATTAAAGTGAAGTATACAAGCATAATACAATGTGCTTAAATAGGCCAATATGTGCGCACGGACCAAGAGAGACGTGAGAATGTAAGTGCGTATCCAAAGAAGGAAGGCAACTATAGTACAGATGCATGAGCATATGAGTCAGAGTCACATTACGTAATATACAAAGTAAAGGAGATGAGAAAATGAATAGGGGCACGTACAACTGTAACATTACCCCCTTTTTACATGGAAAGTCACCGACTTTCATATATCGCAATTGGCATCATAGATGGATCATAGTTGTCATAGTTAGCGATGTCTTCATCAGCAGTACTTCCCCCCAGCATATAAGCTGCTTCTTCTTCTGCTATGGTCCTCGCTCGTCGACCTGCCTTTCTTTGTCGACGATTAATAAGATACTGCTCCCACCTATGAAGTGCATCATAAAATCCATCGTCTCTCCAAGTAAGCATAAACGGGGGATCTCCAAGACGCTGAGGGCAGTAGATAGATAGATGGGTAGGGGCGTGTCGCAGACAGATTTGGCACTGGTATTCGGGGCAATTCTTTTGCCGATGTCCTAAGATGCCACAGAATTGACATTTCATATTTTCATCAGTGTTGGAGGTAGACATGCATAATGGCGATGGCAAAATAATGGGTTTGGGACTAGTGGATCTGGCATGCTTCTTTCCCTTCCGTTGCACCATATGACTTAAAGCAAAGGCATTGTCATGTCTGAGCTGCACCTGCTGTTCAGGGGTAAGAGTGTATGCCGATGTTGGGAGATCAGGAGTAGTTGCTCGTTCAGCAACCTTGAGAAGTTCGTCAGAGGAGGAAGGGGACGTTATGCTGAAGTCCTTTACTAGGACTGGTAAGACAGGGTCCATTGGACCAAACGATGCTGGGATGGACATTGGAGGATGAATATGGAGGTCGCGAAGTTGAGGACCAAGTGCCACCAACTCAGTGACAGGGGACTCCTAATATTTTCGCAGCTTCACACTGCTCGTTCGTGCAAGGTTCGTATAACCATGTGGGGTGATCATGGGAGACTATAAATAGGGGCGATGAGGTTGGTTGTTCAAATAGGAGATGAAGTTCATGGGGAAGTGAGGTCCACTTGTGTTTGCTGTAAATCAGTGATAGCTTCTTCGACTAAATTTGTGGCTGCTCTTGTTTCAACGACTGATTGCTGGATAGTTTCGACGACTGCATTGGTGAGCTGCCCAATCTCCTGAACAGCAGTGTATAAGCCAGCAAAGGCATCAATATTAGAATAAACATGTTACGAACTGAGGTGGCGCCACCAGTGACAGTGAAAAGACACAGTCGGTCTGCTGGGAGTTCTTACAATGTCCAGAAGAGGACAAAGTGAAAGGACGAGGAACGCGTTCCAAGTATGATCAAGGGTTCGGCCTAAAGACTAGTTTCAGAGGTTCTGCGAGAATAGAGGCTAAGGCTAAGGAGTGCTTAGACTTAGAGACGATTCAAGATGACTTAGGTTGGAGACCTAAGCGAAGGAGATTCCAGGTAAAACCCAGTAAGATTAAAGTAGGGAATCTGCTACGAGTACACTGTGCTTAAATAGGTAGATATATGCGCACAGACCAGTAACCGTGAGAGTATGGCTGCGTATCCTAATAAGGAAGGCATATGTTGTACAGATGCATTGAGCATATGAGCAAGTCATGTGACGTGATATACAAGTAAGAAGATAAAGGGAAAATGAATAGGGGCACGTACAACTGTAACATTACCCCCTGTTATATTGAAAGTCACCGACTTTCAAACATCTCTGTTGTCGTCGTAGACGGGATCGTAGTCGTCATAGTTAGCGACGTCTTCATCAGCGGCACTTCCTCCTAACATATAAGCCGCTTCCTCCTCTGCTACAGTCCTTGCCCGTCGACCTTCCTTTCGTTGTCGATGGTTAATAAGATACTGTTCCCACCTACGCAGCGCATCATAAAATCCATCGTCCTTCCAAGTAAGCATAAATGGGGGTTCTCCACGACGCTGAGGGCAATAAATGGACAGATGGGTGGGAGCATGTCGTAAACAGATTTGACACTGATAGTCGGGCAATTCTTTTGCCGATGTCCAACAATGCCACAGACTCGGCATTTCATGTTTTCATCAGTGCTAGAGGTAGACGTGCGTAGTGGTGATGGTGAAATAACAGGTGTGGGCTGGTGGATCAAGCACGCTTCTTCCCCTTTCTGTCACGTCATGCGTTTTAAGGCGAAGGCATTGTCACGCCTAAGCTGCGCTTGTTGTTTGCTGGTTAGCATGTAACGGAGGCGGGGAGGTCCGGAGTAGTCCCTCGTTCAGCAACCGCAAGAAGTTCGTTAGAGGACGAAGGAGAAGTGATGCCGAAGTCTTTGACTAGGACTGGTGAGACAGGATCCATTGGACCAAATGATGACGGAATAGACATGGGAGGATGGATGTGAAGATTGCGAAGTCGAGGACCGAGTGCTATTAATTCAGCAACAGGAACCCTAATCTCTTTGCAGCCTCACACTGTTCTTGCGTACAAGGCTCATACAGCCATGCGGGATGGTCATAAGAAACTACGGCGGGAGGTGGTGAGGTCGGTTGTTCGAAGGGAGATGGGGTTCGGGGGAAGTGAGGTTGGCTTGCGTTTGTTGCAGATCAGTGATGGCTTCTTCTACTAAGTTTCTGGCTGCTCTGGTTTCAGCAACTGATTGCTGGATGGTTTCGACGACCGCATTGGTGAGCTGTCTGATCTCTTGAATGGCAGTGCATAAGCCAGCAAGGGCGTCGACACTAGAATACTGATGTGAAGAAGAGGGTGCTGGAATAGGAAGTGGTGTATCTTTCTGCGGAGAGGGAGGTCGAGCAACGCCTGCTCGGCGTTCGGCCACGATGTGAATAGCTTCTTCAACATCGCTTTTAAAAGAATGGGAAGCAGCAGCATAGCGTAAGCACGAATATGTTTTTGAAGATGTAGGAAACATTGATGATAGGTAGTGTCTGTGGTTTCATTGGCAGTGGTTTCGATGAGGGCAGCGGTACGGATAATGTTGACGAGGAGGAGAGCCGGAAGGCACCCCTTTCTGTGAGGATTCTTTCAATTTCAAGGGCGTGTCCTTCACATAGAAGGGCAGCTTCGACGTAGGAGGTGTTATCGATTTCAGTGGTAAGGGTTCCGTATGTTCAGCATCGGAGTCGGAATCATTGTTGGCAACGGTGACGGGGGTGATGTAAGCAGTGGGGAAAGACATTTGAAGCGTTGTTAGTTGATCAAGTGCTAGCGAGTTGATTGACTGAAGGATAATCAGAGGGCGTGTTGCTTCTTATAAGCATTCAAGATTTGAGCGGAGTTCTTCAGGTTCTTCTCTGGGAGCCATTCGTTATCTCCCGATGAATATCCTTTCCAAGAAACGAGATAGCGTCGGCGAGTGCCGGTTCCCTTGTGAGAAAGAATCGCTTCTATTTCATATTCTTCTTCTTCTTCGATGATGTCAGGTGGTGGTTCAGGGAAGTTCGGGCCATGTACGTCTGTTTCGCTATAGGACGATAAGACAGAAGCGTGGAACGTGGGATGAATTTTCCACTGTGGAGGGAGTTTGAGTGTGAACGTGATGGGTGATAAGACATCGATGATCGGGAAAGGTCCGTATCGCTTTGGCGCAAGCTTCCTTGATGGGAGTTTGAGTCTAAGATTGGCAGCAGATAACCAAACCTTATCTCCGATCTTCCATGGAATGTACTTATCTCCTCGGGATCGTTCAGCCATCGTTTGCATTGCAATGTTATGGCAGGCGATTGCTTCTTCTCTTATCTTCTGCAGAGATCGTACTCGATCTTCTGCTGCGGGTACGGATGAATCAGGGATAAGGTGGGGAATAGCACGTGGTTCATATCCCATCATCAAATAGAAGGGTGATGCATTCCTTGCATCATGTTTTGGTGGTTGTGGACGAATTCGGCGATTGGTAGGTGTTCTACCCAATCTTCAGGGTTGTTGCGGCAATAGATGCGAAGGTATGTTTCAAGTTCCTGATTAAGCCTTTCCGTTTGACCATCAGTCTGAGGGTGGTAAGCTGTAGATGGAGCAATGACGTAGTCGAGAAGTCGGGCAAGCTCCTTAGAGAAGCGTGATAGGAACTGCGGGCCTCGATCTGAGATAACTTTGTCATGGAGTCCAAATCGACGGTAAACATGTTTCAAGAATAGCTTAGCAATTCCTTCGGATGTGACAGTTTTCAAGCAAGGAATAATAATTACCCCCTTCGTAAGGCCATGGTCTACCACGACCATGACACTATCAAAGCCTCCAGAGACAGGGAGGTCAGTGATAAGATCAACAGAGACCTGAGAGAAGGGACGGGTCGCAGAGGAGGGAATCGGAGTAAGCGGGGGGCGAACGGGATGGTATCGCTTCATTTGCTGACAAAGGGCGCAACCCTCAACGTATTTCCAATATAGGAGCCCATAGCAGGCCACCAGGCTTCACGCTTGACGAGTTCTTCAGTTTTGAATCTTCCAGGGTGTCCCGCAGTAGGATGATCATGGTACCATTTCAGGATAGCGGACGATGTGCTGGGGGAATGTAGGCACGATTCTTAAAATAGAGGACATTCTCCTCTATTTTCCAGTCAGAGAGTGCCGACTTCATGGGAGGAAGGCACACGCCATCAAGGGCGTCAGAAGCCGTTTTAAAGACAGGGTCGTCGAGGGGGTCAGAGGATGACAGGACATCCTTCAAGTCGGTTCAATAAGGTGAACGAATAGAGTGTCAGGAAGGAGAGTCTGGTCCTCGTTATCGTCTTTGCCGGAGCTATAGTCGGGCCGGCGGGATAGTGCATCAGGTACTGCTAGTTTGGTACCTGCAACGTGGTGCAATTCAATGTCATAGATAGATAAAATCAATTGCCAATGTGCTTGGCGACGGGTAAGCTTCTGTGCACTTCTAAAGTACAGAAGGTTCTTGTGGTCAGTGAATACCAGGACGGGATGTGGGTTTCCTTAAGATAGTGGCGCCATTCGTTTAATGCCCGGATTACGGCAAGGAGTTCCCAGTCAAAGATCTGATAATTGCGTTCTGCGGGGTTCAAAGACTGTGAGAGATATGCACATGGATGATAAACACCATTTTCATCAGTCTGCAAGAGAACTCCGCCGGTTGCTACGAGCGAAGCATCGGTGGCAATAGCAAATTGTCGGGAAGGATCTGGATTACGGAGTACCGGTTGGGATGTAAAGCGTCGTTTCAGTTCTTCGAAGGTGTCCATGCATTCGGTTGACCAATCAAAGGTCTTATCTTTCTTTGTTAAATCATAAGAGGTCGGGCAATGTCAGAATAGTGGGAAATGAATGTGCGGTAGAAGTTGCAAAAGCCGAGGAATGA
The DNA here is from genome assembly GCA_016800925.1 of Suillus spraguei. NCBI lineage: Eukaryota > Fungi > Basidiomycota > Agaricomycetes > Boletales > Suillaceae > Suillus > Suillus spraguei. The sequence goes on along the minus strand of JABCPU010000359.1, from coordinate 60,270 downwards.
CCGAACATCTTTTACAGATTTCGGGACTGGCCATTCGGAGATTCCCTTGGTCTTGGCGGTATCCATAGCAACTTGTCCGGGGCGAATTATCATTCCGAGGTATTCCACTTCTTCTGCATCGAAGGTGCATTTCTCTGGTTTCAAGAATAGATGTTCCTTTGTATCGTTGTCAAAACCCGTCTTGTTCGTTCATGATGTTCTGCCATAGTTGTTGAGAAAATGAGAATATTGTCCATGTAGATAACCATCCATCCTTCATTGATTTCTTGCTGGAAGGTGCGATTCATATATGCTTGGAAGTTGCTGGGGAATTGCAGAGGCCAAAGAACATGATGTTCGGTTCAAAAAGCCCGAATTCCATAGTGAAAGCAGCTTTCCAGCAATCATCGGGGTGAATGCGAATGTTGTTATAACCGGACCGGATATCCATTTTCGTAAAGAACTGTGCACCGTGAAGATGTGCGACCAGGGAGATAGGGAGTGGGAGCGGATAGGCGTTCTTGACTGTCCAATCATTGATGTAGTGATAATCTTGACAGGGACGCAATTTCCTCCCACTGGCTTGGGGTGACTTCGATTCTGAGATGAAACATTTCGCAACATTTTCATCGATAAACGTTTTGATGGCAGTGCGTTCTTTTTCTGATAGCGGGTAGACCTTAGATGTACGGGGAATGAAACCGGGCTTAGTATCAATCCAATGATCAATACCAGGGCGTTCGGGGGGTAATTTGTTCAGTCCATCTTTAGCAAAGATGTCTGCAAAGTCGTGCAAATAGTCCGGGACCAATTCTTCGAAAGATTTCTTTTTCTTTTCTTTCTCATCCATGGCGAATTCCTGAGCTTTGTTACGTATTTCGGAGGAGGAAGGGGGATTGTGGAATAGTTATGAAGTTGTTCGGATTGGGAAGTTCCATCATGTGTAAGGGGCGTGTCCATGGATACTTCTTCTATAATTCTCATGCTAACTCCATCAGTATCGTATTCCACAAGAAATTCTCCATCTCCTAGTTCATAAGAGGAAATTTCACGGACTTCTGGTGCATGCCAGACGTCTTGCATAGTATTGAATTGATCATCATCCTCTGTTGGGATCAACGAGGGCACAGGTTCTTCTTCATCGGGGGTTTCTTCAATTGAAGCTGAAAGAGTTTTCGGGGGAACGTAGAATTTGGACAATTTTGGTACATTGGTATCTTGTCCGGGGATCTCTTCTTCTGCTTTTCTTTTCCCATGCTTCTGTTCGTCTATTGGTCGTTGCTCGATAGGTTCTTGTCCAACCCGATATTCGGGTTCAGATTCATTCTTGCGCTTTTCTGCTCGGGGAATCGGTGACACTGCTTGTGGCAATTGTACATGAGGAGTGGGGTCTGCAGTACTTGGCATTTGTACTTCAGATTTCGGATCTTCAGGAACGAAAGGGATTACGAGGGATTTTGGAAGTCTGGAATATTGCCATTTGGAATGATGATTGAAGAGTTGAGGCAACCCATTCTTCTTCCGATCCGTATCCAAGTCAATTTCAATTTCATCTGATTTTGCCGTTCGAGGAAGGACAAGTGTCTCAGCAGCCCAATTGATACTTGGGTTCATTGCTCGTAACCATGGGATTCCCAGAAGGATTTGATCTCTTCTTCCTAGTTTGATAATATTGAATTTTCCATACATGGTTCGTTCATCAATTTTGACCACCAGGAGACAGTAGTGCGTGATCGGCCCTCCTTTGATAAGAGTTTCATCCGCTGTAGTAACTCGAAATGGTGTCTTGAGTTTTCGTCGTGTGATTTGATGGAGTTTCACAAACTCCTCAGAGATGAACGTTCCGGCTGCGCCTGAATCAATCACAGCGGTGGTGTCGACGGATTTTAAGCGAGTACGCGAGTGGAGGGTTATAGGGATACAAAGTTCTTTTCTTTCACCTACAGCGCGTACAAGTCTTAGTAATACATTGGGAGAAACATACATCGAGTCTTTGTTTCTCCAAGTCAAAAATCCGCGACAATCCGCCTTACTGTTTCTTCATCATCTTCCCCTTCTTTGACTTCAGTTTGTCGGAGTGGGGTCTTCTTCTTTCTATCAGGACAATTATGAAGGCAATGTCCTGTCTTCTTGCACCCGAAGCATTGTCCCTTCTTCATGCATTCGGATCTCTCCATATCGGAGATTCGATCTATGACCATTGCGTTGGAATCATGATTAGGGATGTAACGTGCATTTCCATAATTCTTCTTCTTCTGTTGTGGAGCATGACGTGTCCTCATGGCTTAAAGACGATGATGGGAATTGTCGATGGACATGCATTGCAGCACAACGTCTCGGAATACTTCTGAAACATCCCCTAGTGCGAAGAGCTTTGTAAGGATACCCCAATTCAGGCCATCTTGGAAGAATTGGATCTTTGTTGCATTATCGGTGATATGAGCCTTGGCTGCAAGTGCCTCGAAATCGGCGATGTAGGTGTGAAGATCTCCACTTCCTTGTTTGAGGTCCCTGAGTTTCATGAGTGCAGTTCCTTTGGTATCTACTGGTTCAAAGGCTTCTTTGAAACTTTTCATAAAATCCACCATTGTCCATAACCAACTTTTTGTCCAGAGGTGTCGGTTGATTGAGCATGATCAAGGAATTGCTCCTTCTGTTACAATCGTACGTGCTTCTATTCATTCTTTACTTCATTTACCCTGTATATTATGTAACATGACTCGACTCATATGCTCAACGCATCTGTACTATAGTTGCCTTCCTTCTTTGGATACGCACTTACATTCTCACGTTCTCTTGGTCTGTGCGCACATATTGGCCTATTTAAGCACAGTGTACTTGTAGTAGATTCCCTACTTTAATCTTACTGGGTTTTACCTGGAATCTCCTTCGCTTAGGTCTCCAACCTAAGTCGTCTTGAATCGTCTCTAAGTCTAAGCACTCCTTAGTCTTAGTCTCTATTCTCGCGGATACCTCTTGACTTATCTTGAGGCTGAACCCTTGATCGTACTCGGAACGCGTTCCTTGTACTTTCACCTTGTCCTCTTTGGACATTGTAAGAACTCCCAGCAGACCGTCTGTGTCTTTTCACTGTCGCTGGTGACGCCACCCCAGTTCGTAACAAAAGATTAAAGTCCTTTTGATCGTCGACTATCCAGTCTTCGACCCTGAACCCTGATCGCTTAGATCAGCAGACTAGCGTACGCGTACGCTGAGCAGATTGTCAAGAGAAGCCCTCTGACAGAAGAAAGCCCTAACGGACAGCAAGACAGCGCGTGTAGGCACCGAGAAAGTATAACTCACAGAAGAATCATCAACCATGTCGACCAAAGAATTCGAATACAAGATCGGTCAACCGATTGGTTTTGATGGAGATCGTGATAACTCTCGCGAGTTTATCCAGTCGTGCAACTTGCACTTTGACATCAATGAAAAGCTTTACACCACCGACAAGCAGAAGATCATCTACATAACATCCTTTATGACCGAAAGAATGCCAATCATGGAAGGAACAATTCCTTGAACACGCCCAATCTACCGACACTTCGGACAAAAAGTTGGTTATGGGACGATGGTGGATTTTATGAAGAGCTTCAAAGAAGCATTCGAACCAGTGGATACCAGAATGACCGCGCTTACACGCCTTAGAGACCTCAACAAGGAACTGGAGATCTTCATACCTACGTCGCCGACTTTGAGGCACTTGCAGCCAAGGCTCATATCACCGATAACGCAACGAAGATCCAGTTCTTCCAAGATGGTCTTAATTGGGGTATCCTTACAAAGCTTTTCAATACGGGAGATGTCTCCGAAATATTCAGAGATGTTGTGTTGCAATGCGTTGCTATTGACAACGCCCATCATCGGCTTAACGCCATGAGGACACGTCATGTTCCACAACAGAAGAAGAAGAACTATGGGAATGCACGGTATATTCCGAACCGTGATTCCAACGCAATGGTCGTAGATCGAATCTCCGACATGGAGAGATCCGAATGCATGAAGAAAGGGCAATGCTTCGGATGCAGAAAGACAGGACACCGCATCCATAATTGTCCTGACAGAAAGAAGAAGACCCCACTCCGACAAACCGAAGTCAAAGGGAAGAAGAAGATGAAGAAACGTGAGACGGATTGTTGCAGGATTTTTGATGTGGAGAAACAAAGATTCGACGTATGTTTCTCCCAATGTATTACTAAGACTTGTACGCGCTGTAGGTGAAAGAAAAGAACTTCGTGTCCCTATCACCCTCCACTCGCGTACTCGTTTGAAATCCGTCGACACCACGCTGTTATCGATTCAGGAGCAGCAGGAACATTCATCTCAGAAGAGTTTGTGAAACTCCATCAAATCACACGACGAAAACTCAAAGAACCATTTCGAGTTACTACGGCAGATGGAACTCTTATCAAAGGAGGACCATCACCACTACTGTCTTCTAGTGGTCAAAATGACGATCGAACCATGTATGGAAAATTCAACATCACCAAACTAGGAAGAAGAGATCAAATTCTCCTTGGAATCCCATGGTTACGAGCAATGAACCCAATTATAGATTGGGCTGCTGAAACGCTTGTCCTTTCAGGACAGAGAAATCAGACGAGATCGAAATCGATTAGACGAAGATCGAAAGAAGAACGGGTTGCCTCAACTCTTCAATCATAATAGATGGCACATTCCCGTCTCCCGAAACCTTCATCGTTCTCCATGACCCTGAAGACCCAGAACCAGAAGTACGAATGCCACGTACTAAGAACCACTCCACGTGTACAACTGCCGCGAGCAGTGTCACCAATTCCCTCGGCAGAAAAGCGCAAGAATGAAGACGAACCCGAGCATCGGGTCGGACAAGAACCTATTGAGCAACGGCCAATAGAAGAACAGAAACACGGAAAGAGAAAAACGGAAGAAGAACTCCCAGGGCGAAGCACCAACGTACCGAAATTATCCAAGTTCTTCGTTCCCCCGAAAACTCTTTCAGCTTCAATTGAAGAAATCCCGATAAGAACAACCCGTGCCCTCGTTGATCCCAACCGAGGATGATGACCAATTCGACACCATGCATGACGTCTGGCATGCACCAGAAGTACGCGAAATTTCCTCTTACGAACTGGAGATGGAGAATTTCTTGTGGAATATGATACCGATGGAGTTAGCATGAGGATTATAGAAGAAGTATCCATGGATACACCCTTAACACGTGATGGAACTTCTCAACTCGAACAATCTCCAACTATCCACAATTCCCTTCCTCCCCGAAATATAGTAACAAAGCTCAGGAATTCGCCACGGATGAGAAGGAAAAGAAAAGAAATCCTTTCGAAGAATTGGTCCCGGATTATTTGCACGACTTCGCAGACGTCTTTGCTAAAGACGGATGAACAAACTACCTCCCGAACGCCCTGGTATTGATCATCGGATCGACACCAAACCCGGTTTTATCCCTCGCACGTCTAAGGTTTACCCGCTATCGGAAAAAGAACGCGCTGCTGTCAAAACGTTTATCGATGAAAACGTTGCGAAAGGCTTTATCTCAGAATCGAAGTCACCTCAAGCTAGTGGCTTCTTCTTTGTAGGAAAGAAGAGGGAGAACTGCGTCCCTGTCAAGATTATCGCTACATCAATGATTGGACAGTCAAGAACGCATACCCGCTCCCACTCCCTATTTCCCTTGTCGCACGTCTTCATAACGCACAGTTCTTTACGAAAATGGATATCCGGTCCGGTTATAACAATATTCGCATCCATCCTGATGATAGGTGGAAAGCTGCTTTTACCACGGAATTCGGCCTATTCGAACCAAACGTCATGTTCTTCGGCCTTTGCAATTCCCCAGCAACTTTTCAAGCATACATGAATCGCACCTTTCAACAAGAAATCAATGAAGGATGGATGGTTATCTATATGGACGATATCCTGATTTTCTCTACGACAATGGCAGAACACCGTGAACGGACAGACGAGTTTTGATGAAAATACGAAAAGAACATCTGTTCTTGAAACCGGAGAAATGTACCTTCGATGCAGAAGAAGTGGAATACCTCGGAATGATAATTCGCCCGGACAAGTTGCTATGGACACCGCCAAGACCAAGGGAATCTCCGAATGGCCAATCCGAAATCTGTAAAAGATGTTCGGTCATTCCTCGGTTTTTGCAACTTCTACCGCACGTTCATTTCCCACTATTCTGACATGCCCGACCCCTTATCGATTTAACAAAGAAAGATAAGGCCTTTGAATGGTCAACCGAATGTATGGACACCTTCGAAGAATTGAAACGACGCTTCACTTCCCAACCGGTACTCCGTAACCCTGATCCTTCCCGACAATTTGCTATTGCTACCGATGCTTCACTCGTAGCAACTGGGGAGTTCTCCTGCAGACTGATGAAATGGTGTTTATCACCCATGCGCATATCTCTCACAGTCTTTGAACCCGCAGAACGCAATTACCAGATCTTTGATCGGGAACTCCTTGCCGTGATCCGGGCATTGAACGAATGGCGTCATTATCTTGAAGGAAACCCACACCCCGTCCTGGTATTCACCGACCATAAGAACCTTCTGTACTTTAGAAGTGCACAGAAGCTCACCCGTCGCCAAGCACGTTGGCAATTGATTTTGTCTATTTACGACATCGAACTGCATCACGTTGCAGGTACTAAATTAGCAGTACCTGATGCACTATCCCGCCGGCCTGATTATGACTCTGGCAAAGACGATAACGAGGACCAGACCTCCTCCCTGACGCTCTATTCGTTCGTCTTATTGACACCGACTTGAAGGATGTCTGTCATCCTCTGACCCCCTCGACGACCCTGTCTTCAAGACGGCATCTGATGCCCTTGATGGCGTGTGCCTTCCCCTATGAAATCGGCACTTTCTGACTGGAAGATTGAGGAGAACGTCCTCTATTTTAAGAATCGCGCCTATATTCCCCGGCGCATCGTTCCGATATCCTGAAAAGATATCATGATCATCCTACCGCGGGACACCCGGTAGATTCAAAACTGAAGACTTGTAAAGGGAAGCCTGGTGGCCTGCAATGGGCTCTTATATTCGGAAATACGTTGAGGGTTGCGCCCTTTGTCAGCAAATGAAGGCGGATACTCATCCTGTTCGACCCCCGCTCACGCCTATTCCCTCTCGGCTGTTCGCCCGTTCTCCCAGGTCTCTGTCGATCTTATCACTGACCTCCCGTCTCTGGAGGCTTTGACAGTATCATGGTCGTGGTAGACCATGGCCTTACGAAGGGGGTAATTATTATCCCTTGTTTGAAAACCATCACTTCAGAAGGAGTGGCTAAGCTATTTTTAAAACATGTTTACCGACGATTTGGACTCCATGACAAAGTCATTTCGGATCGAGGACCGCAATTCCTATCTCGCTTCTCAAAGGAACTTGCCCGACTTCTTGACTACGTCATTGCTCCATCCACGGCTTACCATCCACAGACTGATGGCCAAACTGAAAGGCTAAATCAAGAACTTGAAACATACCTCCGCATTTATTGCCGTAACAACCCGAAGATTGGGTAGAACACCTACCAATCGCCGAATTCGTCCATAACCACCGAAAACATGATGCAAGGAATGCATCACCCTTTTATTGATGATGGGATATGAACCACGGCCATCCCTCATCTTATCCCTGATTCATCGTCCCCGCAGCAGAAGATCGAGTACGATCTTTGCAGAAGATAAGAGAAGAAGCAATCGCCTGTCATAAATTGCAATGCAGACAATGGCCGAACGATCCCGAGGAGACAAGTACACCCCATGGAGGATCGGAGATAAGGTTTGGCTATCTGCCGCTAATCTTAGACTCAAACTCCCATCAAGGAAATTGGCACCGAAGCGATACGGACCTTTCCCGATCATTGACGTCTTATCTCCTATCACGTTCACACTCAAACTCCCCCACAGTGGAAAATTCACCCCAGTTCCATGCTTCTGTCTTATCGTCCTATAGCGAAACGGACGTACACGGCCCGAACTTCCCGAACCACCACCTGACATCATCGAAGAAGAAGAAGAATATGAAATGAAGCATTCTTTCTCACAAAGGAACCGGCAATCGCCGACGTTATCTTGTGTCGTGGAAAGGATACTCATCGGGAGATAACGAATGGCTCCCAGAAAAGAATTTGAAGAACTCCGCTCGAATCCTAATGCTTATAAGAAGCAACACGCCCTTTGATTTTCTTCAGTCAAATCAACTCGCGTCAAGCACCTGATTAACTACCACCTCGAAATGTCTTTCCCCACTGCTACATTGCCCCCGTCACCGTTACCACAATGACTCCAACTCTGAAGAAGAACAATACAGAACCCTCACCGCAGAAATTGATAACCAATCCTACATCGAAGCCGCTATCCTCTGTGAGGGACATGCCCTCGAAATCGACAGAATTCTCACCGAAAGAGGTGCCTTCCCTGCTCGACTCATCGTTAACATCATCCGCACGCAGCCCTTATCGAAGCCACCGCTAAGGAAACTACAGAAATCACACTCCGTCACCGTTTCATTCATCTCCAAAAACGCATTCGTGCTTACGCTATGCTGTTGCTTCCCGATTCCTTTAAGAATGATGTTGAAGAAGCTATTCACATCATTGCCGAACGTCGAGCAGGCGTTGCTCGACCTCCCTCTCCGCAAAGAGATACGCCAATTCCTGTCCCAGCACCCGCTTCTTCGCGTAGTTATTCTACTCTTGATGCCTTTACTGGCCTATACACTGCTGTGCAAGAAATTGGGCAACTCACCAACACAGTCGTCGATACCATCCAGCAATCAGTCGCTGAGACCAGGACGGCCAGAAACCTAGTAGAAGAAGCCATCGCTGACTTACAACAAGTGCAAGATGACCTTGCATCCCCTCGAACACCATCCCCGATTGAACAATCAGCGTCATCACCCCCTGTTACAGTCACCCATGACATCCAGCATGGCTATATGAACCTGCACAGAGGAACAGTATGAGGCCGCTAAACTATTAGGTATCTCCGCCACCGAGTTGGTAACACTCGGCCCTCGACTTCGCGACCTCCATATTCATCCTCCTATGTCTATTCCATCGTCATTCGGTCCTATGGATCCCATTTCACCAGTCTTAGTAAAAGACTTCGGTATCACATCCCCCTCTTCCTCCACTGAACTTCTTGCGGCTGCCGAACGAGCAGTTACCCCAGACCTTCCTACATCGGCATACACGTTATCCACCGCCCAACAAGCGCAGCTCAAACGAGCCAATACTCTTGCCTTAAAACGTATGAGGAAGAATAAGGGAAAGAAGCGCGCCAGATCCACTAGCCCCACACCCATTGTCTCTCCATCTCCCTTGCGCGCAGTTCATTCCAACCCTGATGAGAATATGAAGTGCCGCGTCTGTGGCTTGCTAGGCATCGTCAAAAGAATTGTGCGGAATATCAGTGCAAGGTTTGCAGATATTGGTCGCCTACCCACTTATCCCTTTACTGTCCTCATCGCGTTGGACCCCCTCCTTTCGAGTTAACCTGGAAGGATGAAGGATTCTATGACGCACTTCGTACTTGGGAGAAACAGCTCGACGATGAACGTATTCAGTCAGAGAAGACGAAGGATTCTAAACGCCGCGCTGGTCTTGAAGAAGCCAAATACATGATGAGCGGATCGTTTGCTGATGAAGACTACGAGTTTAGCGATGATCCCGTTTACTATGCGAACCAAGATGAGTAAAGTCGGTGACTTTACGTGTAAAGAGGGGGTAATGTTACAATCATACATGCTTTTATTCATTTCCTATTTCATTTACCTTGTATATTACGTAACATGACTCCGACTCATATGCTCAATGCATCTGTACTATAGTTGCCTTCCTTCTTAGGATACGCACTTACATTCTCACGTATCACTTGGTCTGTGCGCACATATTGGCCTATTTAAGCACAGTGTACTTGTAGTAGATTCCCTACTTTAATCTTACTGGGTTTTACCTGGAATCTCCTTCGCTTAGGTCTCCAACCTAAGTCATCTTGAATCGTCTCTAAGTCTAAGCACTCCTTAGTCTTAGTCTCTATTCTCGCGGATACCTCTTGGACTTATCCTTGAGGCTGAACCCTTGATCGTACTCGGAATGCGTTCCTTGTACTTTCACCTTGTCCTCTTCTGGACATTGTAAGAACTCCCAGCAGACCGCCTGTGTCTTTTCACTGTCGCTGGTGACGCCACCCCAGTTCGTAACAGATGGGGATGTGGTCCGTTTTGGGGGGGCATAGTCTTGGGCTGTGTCACATATTGTGAAGGCTTCCAGGGTGTGTTTGGTACAGAAGATGTTGTCCGGTCGGGTCCAATTGCCTGTGCAAGTTGATTGCAGTGTCGGTTTGTCCTTGATGAGGGCTTGGCACATTCCGTAGTCCGCCATGAGTTCGATCCAGGCCTGTGCATTTGCTTATGCTTGTCGAGGCTCGCAGAGGTGTCGGTTCCGTTCTTCCTCCCATAGCACATGGTGACAGTTGAAATCTCCTAGCCATAGAACGTGATCATTGTGTGTGGGTCGTATCGTGCGGATGTTGCTTTCGAGGTATCGATGGAGTGTTGGGGGAGTATCTTGCTTGTCGCCGTCGTTGTAGATATTAAGGATAGTTAGTTTGCCGAAGGGTCCTGTGAATTGAATTATTACTACGTCAGCTGAGGGAAAGGGGAGTTGTCTCCAGCTGTTGGTGTTAATGCGTTTATGTACTAGTGTTACAGCACGCGATCGCTTTGCTTGTGTGTAGCGATGCGTTGGATATACAACGTGCCAGTCGGGGGTGGCTCTCATATTACCTTTCGTGTCTATGGTGGGTTCTTGTATGGCTATGATGTCCCAGTCGTGAGCTGCGCTTGGTCCGCTGAGGATGCAGTGTTGAGCATCTGAGGAGGTGTTGAGGTTTTGCTGCCAGATTCGTAGTCGAGTCGTCGAGTTGTCCGGTGTATTAATCATTTCCATGCGTCGTAGTCTCGTTGGCTGAACTGTATTACGTCTGACGGATTGAATTGGGATGTGGGGGATTCAGATCTTCGACGTGTGGTCGTTCGGCTGGGTGCGAATCCTCTTGATGGTAGTCTGGTGCCTCTGGTTGGTGCTGCTCCTCTGATTGGCGCTCTGTCACTGTTGCTGTTGCCTCGGTTTCCTTCGTTCCTTGTTGAGTAATCGTCGAGTCGTTGTTGGCGTAGTTCGTTATTCAGGAAGGTTGTTGGTGGCAGCGTTTTCTTGTATGGCGGCGGCTTTGACGGAGTTGTCGCATGGGTCCATTCTTCGTCTGTGGGGAAGTATGGTAGTGTGTTATCTGGATATCTTTTGTCAGTATCTTCGCATTTTTGAATAAAGGAAGGGCAGTCACGGCTCCAGCTAGCGTGATCGTCTGTGTTGCAGGCCGTGCAGAAATACTTGTCTTTGGTCGGGCAGTCTGATGTTCGATGATTGTTTCCACAGTTTGTGCAGGTGTCCCCATGGGCTATGCATTCCCTAGCTATATGACCGTAGTGTTGGCATTTTGCGCAGCGGAGTGGCTCGCGTCTGTTCTTCTTTGGCCAAAGGAGAAGGTGATCTATTGTGATGCCGTCACATATTGCTAGGTTTGCGGTTTGAGGTTCTGTGAAAACGATCATTAGGTGCGCGACTTTTTGAGAACTTGACCGTTTCTCTGCTGGTTTAACCCAGCGCGTTGATAGGATTGTTCCGTTGTTCCATCCATTTTCGCTCTCCAGTTGCCGTGTGCTTTCAGCATCAGTTGGGTTGTAGCTGACTGGTGTGAATGGGACAATCAATGGGTAGGAGCGTTCTTTGAATGTTGCGTCTGGGTCGAGGTTGCGCACTAACTCGTCTTTGGTTCCAGGGTTGCTGCGGATGAAAGCTGCTGCTTCTTTAGTTGTCATTTCAATTATTATACCACCTTGCTTGAATTGTGTGACTGCTCGCATGTCCAGTTTCGGTGATTCGTCGTTTGCGGCTAGGTTCTTGAGGGCCATTTTGACGCGTTCGACGAGTTGTGCGTGGGATGAGTTGCCTGCTGCGAGCAGACTGTTAGGTGTGTATCCTATCATGATTTGCCTTTCCTTGATTGCTTCACGCGCAATGAGTTGCAGCCGATGTGCTTGAGTCGCTGTTTCCGGTTGTTGACCTTGGCTTGTCATGACTGCGGCTGCATATGATGGTCTGGAGTTTGCGGATTCGGTAGCTTGCTTTGAGAGGGTGTCTACTGTCGTTTGGATTTTCTCTAGTTGCAGGCTTTGGGAGGCTGATGTTGCGTTTATATCTGTGGATAATTTCGTTAGTTTTTCTTCAGTATCTTGTAGCTTAGCTATGTGGGGAGATATCACGGCTGTGACGTGTCTTGCTATGATTTCGGTGGTTTTGTCTGTTACGATTTCCTTCAGAACAAAAGCCACTGCACGGATTGCCGTTTGTGCGGGGAGGGATATGCCGGTTAGCTGGGTTGTGTGTAGGAGTATTTCGGATATGGCATCTATTGTGTATGGTTTTCCACTGATAGCAAGTGCGATACGTTCCAAGTAGGCTTTGCCCGTCATCGCATTGATAACTTCGTTGTTCAGAGCTATGATTTCCGGAGTTGTCAATTTGGGTGGCGTGCGTCTGCTTTGTGTTGGTATCGCTGTTGCTGGTGCTGGGGTTGGAGGTCGGGAGGTCTCGGAGGTGTTATTGGTGGTGCTTGGTGCCATCATATCTCTCAGATTTCGCGATCCGTTTCCTCTATTGCCCACTGGGGCGGGTGCCGGAACCATTATTATATGTATGTATAGTAGTAAGACGAGTTTTGTTGTGTGTTGGACGCGTTGTTGACGCGCGTTGGGCGCGTGGGTTCCGGGGTCCTAGTCGGAGTGCCACTTGGTTCAGGTCCAAGGGGCGATTACATAATTTATCATAAGGGACGCTCAAAGTTGGGCGCACTGGCACGTCGCACACCGCACACGACCCCTTGCACAACACACCCCTTCTTGTACCTTGTTCTCATAGACCCTTCTCCCCCCGCTCGCTCGCCTTTCATCACGTGAATAACTAACCCAGAATAAATAACCCGGAACATTAACATTTGTCACGTCCTTCATTTGCATGTGAGCGTCAATCCGTCCATTCTACGCTACTTACCATATACTTTGCGACGTGTTTGTGTAAATCTTTCCGCTGCTTCAGTCCATTACGTCTGTTGAAGGCTTGCTGCGGTTGTTCAGAAAGCGATCAAGGTACAGTAGGTAGTGTACAATGTATGTGAGGTGTGTGCCACTGGCAGTGTGACACATCATATGCATGATAAAACAGCTCACGTGGATTTCGGAGTCTGGCTCCGCTTGATTAAAAGTCTCAGAGGAACGTTTGCGCACGGCTCGATTATGCCAAGGACCTCGAACCAGATTCATGATATGTGCTCCCAAATTCACTCTTTACTAGACGGAGTGAAGCTGTTCCTTACGAATAACTTGAGAAAAAATCTCCAAAGCCGCTTGGGGCTGGAAGGCAGACTAACAATGAAATAATAGGCATTAGTAGATATCAGCATCTTCAGGCGAGTCAACTAACCACTTCATGTCCAGCATTATACACCCGTCTGAAATGTGAAATGATGAGGTACATCTCTCGTTAACAAGCCGAAATGAAAAAAAGACTTACGCAAAAGTGAAATTGTCGACGTTCTGCACAGCCGCAATAGCCGTGCCGTTGATCGTCATATTGGTGAATGGGGTATTATGGAGCGTTTCATTACCATACCAATCCATTGCTAGAACTGCCGCATGGCCCTGTTAGCAATAATTCAGCGACGTCGGCAACAAAATATGTAACAGTCTACCCCAAGCCAGTTGCAACTGAATTCAAAATGAGAAGTGTCAGGATCATGATGTGAAAGGTCAATGCAACACAAAAACAGACATTATATCAGCATCTCCAGCCTATTCTTCCCTGGTAAATTAGCAGACATTGAAGCAGTAACTAAGCACGCACCCAAATCAAAATCTTCATCCCAGAGTTGGCCAGAGTAGATAGTTGGGGTAGCAACGTTCTAGCGTCCTTTAATTGAAGAAACTATGTTTAGTACTCGAGGAAAGAAGTTGGAGAAATACATACGTCGCCTGTCTTTCCAAATTTGTCGCCAGGTGCGTTTGGACATTCCTCGTATTGGACTCGAGCACCAATCTTCTTCATGACATCCTCTTTGCTCAAATAATACACATAATATTCAGGGGGGAATAAGGCAGATGAATTTTGACGTAAATCATAGGGGTCGTAATTGCCCACAGTAGGGGTGGTGACATTGTCGCCCTGAAAGAGTTTCGGTGACGTCCATACATATGGTATTGATATGTTACTCACGCAGTAATCATCAGCATCCCGGCAGATCTTGTCTGAGTAGGTGGACAAAGTTCCAGCAGCGTAGCAGGCCTTCTCTTGTGCTACGCAACCATCAGAACCGTAGAGAGAATCCGAAATGTTCTTGAGTACGTCATCTGGCTGGAGCTGTCCATACCCGGGGGCATAAGTCGCAAACTTTAAGTATGAAATGCTCTGAATGAGCGGATCAAACCAGCCGCTATGAATGCTCATTCAACGGGGTAATAGCAAGTCAAGAAAGCGACTCACTTGTTAATCATTAGAGCGCTGACAACAATTGGAACAGCATCAATCTTTCCGATAGCGATCAAGCGGTTTTTCTCTTCGAAGTAAGTCACAAAACCAGGTCCGTAGTGACCACCGTAGCTCTCTGTTGCAAAGATGAACCTGAGCTCAGCGTAAGTAATTGCCTGTAATGTCTGAGTTAAGCAACTGACTCTCGACTGGCATACTTCGAAAATAACTGGCTCTCAAACAAAACCTGGAATGCAGTCCATACAAAGGGCGCAGCGGTTTCGGTGCTGTTTACCTTATCAGTACCGTAAGAGAACCCTGTTCCGATTGGCTGGTCGATGTAGATCACTGGGCGAGGAAGTCAGCTCCGGCAACGGAATCGGAGGACCACATGCTGCATACTGTTACTGATATTATTCCAGCTGTAGGGACCCGTGTTGAATTAGTATATGAAAAACGGCTAAAATGCTGACATACCTATAGGGGTTAAGAAAGGTGGAATTACCGTCGGCATTCACTAAGCATGGCCCGTTCTCTGTGGATAATTAGACCAATGAAAAGGAAAATAAACCGACCGACCTTGGAACAATCCGATCATAGAAGAACATCCAGGGCCACCATTCAACCTACGAAAGCAGTTCAGAAGTGCAACACAACTGGGGTCCTTAGGTGACCTAGCTCCCCGGCAACTTACCATAGAGTGAATGGGGCTGTTTCCGGCGACTTTCTAGACTCGAAGAACCAGAACCACTGTGTCTTAAATTAGTTTACATCTAGAGCATAGGGAACAGGGATATACCATGAACATGTTTTTTCCAACCTCAATGTAACCAGAAATTTGGGTAACATTTGGAGTTGTTTCACAGATTCCTGAGTTCTTGACATAATGAATCCCAGTTGCATTGTGAACCTTGGATTGAATCTCGACGTGCTCTGCTTCCGTAGTATCGAGATTGTCCTCGACAACAGGGGTGGCGTGAGTTATTGACACGCTAACCACCAGTAATAGCGTAACGCCAGCTCGAACAAGCATTCTCAGAAACATGCCAGTGCGCCGGAAGGAGATCTAAAGCCTTCACGGCCAATTAACTTCAGGTACTTATAGAGTACCAGATTGGGACATCTACCTTCGAACGGACTTGGTCACTGTATCGGAACAGTCGAGACAGTCAAAGGCTGGAGCGCTAGACCCACAGTTACGCCGTGGCAATCTGAAACGTTTACCCTATCAGCTGATTATTCTAAAGTAACCATGATACTAAGCCTCTTAGTAACTCACCAGTATAAGAGAAGTTGTTTGTATTTTAAAGCCTTGGTAGCTTCTTTGGATCTGTCGCACAGATACTTGCTAAATATTATTAGGCGATTGAGGCAAGTGCTCATATGGCGGCGAGAAGAACAGCAAAAATGGCAACGTACTGATCATTGGGTCGTACTTGTATAATGACGTTAGCATAAAGAATCAGAAGATGTTGCTTCGATCCACGTGGCAGCTCTCTTTACATAATTTATTATGTATGGTAGACCATCGGACTGTCTTGTTTCCTACGATTGGTACCAGTAAGTACTACGTAGTTGTCTTGTGTGATTCATTTTGTATGGCAAAAATTGTTTGTCCACAGCTGAGCATTGGGGCCAACCTGGCAGACTCCACAGTTTAATTGTTGTGTATATTACATAATAGACGGGCCATAGCACTACATTCTACTCCATCTCAACTGAGTCCAAGTCTTCAACTCGTCACCGATATTCCGGCAATAGAGTCGCTATGCATCGTAATGTGGCCTATGACACAGTTGAAATTTGGTAGTACGAGTCGCCTTATCGGTATCCCTTGGATGCATTGCAGTACGTCCGTCAGACGCTTGAGTCACGGATTAGTTCTGTGTACAAATACTGGTGAGCGTCTTGAAGTGTATCATTGCCTTCAATCTTATCTTATGATGTTTCGCATTGACTGTCGCTTGGTCCCTTTCCCAGGCAATAGTTCGTCCACTGTTTTCACCACTGCTCACTCATGGGTCACTACATTCTCTGGTCCAAGGCCTAGGCGGTGAAACCCGACAAGTACTAGAAAGTTTCAGTCTATGTGAACTTTCGAGAAACAATACTGCTCGAGCCAATGATAATCATGCTGCATCAACACCAGCAGAACCTGTTGAAACTTGTTAGGTATACATGCGTCTCATTTTATAGCAGGAGCACTTACTTTTCGTTATGCACCCACTCCACGTTCTTGGTCGTCCCAGGCCCATACCACATAATCTGTGGCAAATGTTCACTCTGTATGGAGGTCCGTCCACCCGTCTTCTCCGCAACGCCCCTCAATCCTACTTGCAAATTCCACACCTCCACTTTCCAAATTCCGCTTCGTCTGGCCGCCTGCTTGATCTTTGTGATCAATCCAGCAAACGTATCTTCGCTAGCCCGGAGCCGTGTGACGATCAGCGTTGGTGGGGAAGGCTGCATTTCAACGCTCCAGCTTGCGTACGTGTCTGGGTTTCTCAAGGACTGTACACCCCAGAGTTCGCCTGCCATAGAAAAGTTCGAAATATACGTCGCCCGAGGGATTTGGAATGCTGCGACACCATTTGTTGGCAAGCACGTTACGAGTGCTGTTGGGCGTTCCACCTCGTACAGCCCGTTCTTCACTGGCATATCCTCTAGCTCCTTTCTAATCAGCTCAGCATCGTTGTCCCAAAGACCCTTCAGCTGCTCCTGCGTCAGCCACTTCCATCCCTCGTCATCTCCCTCCTCCGTGCCTACCTCCCATACAGTCGATACCAGTTCCCGTTTCTCCCATCCGTCTCCTTCACCCCCAGGGCCAGCTGAGTGGTAAAATTCCTCCCCAACATCACTCCATAGCACTGAGAATAGCCCCCCGCCAGCATCCGCTACCTCTTCCGGCGGTGTACCCCATGCTTCTGGGAATTCAGGAAGATTATCACGTGAGGCAATCACCCAATGCAGAAGACGCATCATGTGCCCTGCATAGCCGCGCCCGCGTTTTGAGGGTGGGGTGAAGACCGCGGCGATGCCATATGAGGTTGTTTCGTGCACTGAGTTGGGTTCAGAAGGAAAGGAAGGAGGGTAAACAACGAGGCTTGCTCGTTTGTATCTGGCCCAGTAGAGCGTATTAGAAATATGCTCGTTTATCGAAGGTACTCGAGTCGCTTACGTCCTACAAGCACTCATGAAATCGAGTGTCATGGAGTCCTCCCGTGGTGCCAGTACCCTTCCCATTTCATTAACTCTCTTCTGTTTGGGAGATGCTTCTGTTCGGAAATGACATGCTTACCAGGTGATCATTTTCCCCTCTGTTGCGTGCTCCAGAACATCCATCTTTTCATCTCGTGTAATGTACTCCTCAAGACTCAGAGTACCACCCAAGTGCGGCCATCTACGGCGTCGTGTCTCCTCAATCTGCGCGGGCGTCGCACGGAAAAGCGAGAGTGATGCCAGTTCTACCTTTGGTTCCGCCATCGGAGACAGTTCGCGAATGCGATAATTTGCTAGTCCTTAACCAGAATGGAGATGGTGGGATTGAACTATGCTCCTTATATTTCTATCGCAAGCCTCCCACCCATATCAATGTGCAACTAAACAAGACTTATCACGATTGTTGCACGTGGTTGGACATTGCTGACTCCTCCCTCTAACCAATCTCCCAAGGTCCAATCGACACCGGGTGCCAAATATAGCCTGCGCCGATTTTCACCAGTGTATACCTGCTGACTAGGCTGGTGGTTAAAATACAGGTACAGGATGCAGATAGCCCGGCTGCCACATCTGACGTTCGTTATCATACTTCAGTGTTCAGCACAAACAAAACGTGCATCCAGATCCGTCTCGAATGAACGCGAACATGTCTTACCGTGGCGAAGCCCTTTCAATATCTTACGTCTCATCTCTCCCATACCGTGACACAAGCCCCTACCCTCTCATGGCCTCCTGTGCCGCTTTGAATGCGACAATTTGGGCTATTCCTTGACACTTCCTATCTCGTCACTTGCGCCCTCATGCAGTGCATCAGAGAAAAAATTGTTCATGTTGTCCATAGTCTGATTCAATTAAGGAGGATTTCCTTTTGGTCACATATTCTTCTGAATCCAAAAGTTGAATCACAACTCATCTTTCGAAATTCACGCATAACTGTACGATCATATAGTTGTAGGTACTCGCTATCAAAGTGACAAGGCGCTTTGGCGTTCTTCGTGATCCGGAAAACATGCCAATGAACCAGACGACGGCTGTACAGCACTCGCGTTTGATGGATTTGACGATAAGATTCAGGAGACAGGTTAGGACGTGGAAATCTAGATAGTGCTGGTCCAAGTGACCCCAGCATCACATGTATAAGTAGTACTTGATAACCGCAAATATAATCACAAATAGCAGTAGTCCAGATAAAATAGCTTCTCCAAAGTCGCCCCAAAAGGTATTGACCTCAAATCGAGGCCTAAGCGGCGGGTCCACCGAAACAGCTATCTTATGCATCCTACCCGAACTACCATCTTGAGGAACAATGAAAAGAGTCTGTCGGGTTTCATCATAAGTATACTTATCGCCGGCGCTGAGGCCCGACACCACTAGCTTCCTTCCATAGGTGATGAGGGACGGTACAAAAATTTCAGTCTCCCGAGCAGTAAGAACGATGTTGTCCTCGGACTCAGGCGACCTCCACTCGAAAACGAATGCGCCTGTGTTGATTTCGTACTCGAACCGGGTGGGTATGCCAGCAGTCTTCGTGGCGTATGGTCGGACGATAGACGGTAAGATGCGGCCACCATTATCTAGCGTGAATGAAAACTGGTCCAAATCGAGCAGTGATCGAGGTAATCCACGCCTTCGACTGAACCAAGAGAAATTTTCCCCGTTCCAGTCATCGCCTTGAATGTCATTATTGTCGGGGTTATAGTTCCACAGTCTGAAGGCATATCAATAATTGGTCATGTAAGAAGCACAGTACACACGTAAATCCGACCAGAGATCTCTCAAGACCTGTCATCATGGCGTCCATCATCCTTTCTTGCCATTTCCAGTCATCGCTCTCAAATGCCTCCTTTTGACTGTGACCATTCATCGTTAGGCATAGATACTAATGGTATCGTTGAGCTTACTTCATGTCCATGGGTATACCGCACTCTCCGATCAGAATAGGCTTCCCGCCGAGTACTTTATGACCATGATCCACGATATTCTGGATTTGGAGTGAGTAGTTTTCCCTTGCGCCTTGTTGACCCCAATATAAGGCTTTCAGCGGGAACATTCCCTAGAAAACGACATAAGCGTCCGGAACCCATGTCTTAACTACCAAGGACAATACCCTGGATAAGCCTTGCACGTTCACCGTGAAGTCCCCAAAAGCCTTATTGAATAGGACATTAAGGTCGTACCTATAGCAGAGGTAAGCAATACACCCTTGAGACAACAGTTCACCGACCAATGTGGAGTAAACACCATGTTGGGAAGTTGATGCTCTGTTGTCCATGATGGTGGACAAAACTGGGAAACTTGTCAGGAAACATAAGAGATACATGTCACGCAACATGCCTCGTTGGGGATTGGTTCTACAAAAAACATTTTATCGTTCGACATTACCTTCCGGGCACGATCTGTCCACCGCTTAAGGAACGGGTAATAGAAATCGGTGTACCAATCAACCTTCAAGTGTGTGAGCATCTACTTAATGGTCCGTCGCGCACACATACCTCACGACCAGTTGTAGGGTCTTTGACAAAATAATTTTCCCGCAGAACGACACCCTCATTCTTGCTGTTGTCCCACCCCCAGACACCGTGCATCTCCCATAAACACATGCCTTGTGTTGGACCATTGGAGCGCCAGGCCTTCCGACTAACGGAATTCAGAACACTCCGAGAAGTGAGACGAGTAGGCAAAGGGAACGAGCGTGTCCAGTGGGCAACGAGAGTGGG
Source organism: Suillus spraguei (assembly GCA_016800925.1). Taxonomy (NCBI): domain Eukaryota; kingdom Fungi; phylum Basidiomycota; class Agaricomycetes; order Boletales; family Suillaceae; genus Suillus; species Suillus spraguei. Next base: position 39,757 of record JABCPU010000359.1, on the reverse strand, counting down.
GTATCCGGAGCCAAGCATAAAAGATTCGAAAGCGGTTGCTGTATACGCTCCGTCATTAGTATCTCAAACAGAGAATGTAAGTCAAGCACACGCACGGACATGCGAAAGATGCAGATCTGTGTTATAATCGAACTTGTACAACGAAGGCAATCCTATGTATCCTCTATGGGGCTCATTCATAACCTGTTTCGGATCAGCACTATAAAAGCCAAGCATTGCACAAGCTTGCCTCAAATCCAATGACTCCGTCTAAGCCATCCAGAGCTTGTACGACTGTAGTGTACATATCCAAGAATGCATCCTGCAGGTATTGTTGGACTGGTTTTGTCTGACCACCGGGCATAACAACCTTCAATTTGGGTGCAAAAATATCACCAGCCCAGAAGCAAGTACTTGACGGACAAAATCCCATGTCAACATGATGTCAGAAATAAATTAAACTGAACATACGCCATAGTCGCGGCAGCCAACTTTTGGTATCCGCAGGGCCAAATACCACGTTCCGCTTCAACGTGACCACCACCTCTGACTCCTAGCAGCCATGCAGCCCCAGATTCTTCGAGTGCATGTAGGTCAAACCCGACGGCCTCGAGAGTCCATGCTGGCGCGCCAGAGCCACCTGAGTACCTGGACCAGACGTCTTGATGAACGACAACGAACGCACTAAGCCCGAATGAGGGCAACAATGAGAGAAGCTTGCGAACGTATGTCAAATACTCCTTGTCGTATATGCCACTAAGGATTGCATTAGTGATGTAACTGAGAGATGACTTTAATGCGTACAGTCCTGCATGTTCGACAGCCTCCCAAGTCACAAGGAAGCGAACTAGCAAAATGTTACCTAGCCGAAAGGGTGTCAGACTATATGAAGACGTACTGAAGGTTAAACCCCATCTTCTAAGACGGGAAAAGTGCTCAGGCGCTTCCTCCAGCGGGAATGGGCGGCCAACAAACGTAACGACTTCGTGGTCACCAGGAAACGTACCATGGTCATGGTTCGTTGGACTGCAAAGCGTTTCAGCATTATTGTTTACATGTGTGAGACAAAATATTACGCTTTGCTGCAGCCAGACACATTAACACCACGTAAACTGCAGATGCGCCCATAGGAATCAACGAAGTGCCGCCCGTTTGGCTTGATTTCTCCTCCGGTTCCAGTTCGAGACCAATCATGCGCATATGAGCGAGTCGAGCCAGGTATGTACGAAGGCAGCAGAGAGGGATGTATCTGATACCACAGTTAGCATTGGTCATTGATCTTACACTGAACTCCAAGTCAAAGTCTCAGACCTTGTCTAAAAGCGGCTCCGGCTTTGTATATGATAGAGACGTAGTTGGCTTCGGACTTCCTTCAAGAAAGACGAAGGAGTTTTCGGAGCCGGATGGGCTGAGCATCTGTGACTGTGAATGGGTATCTGGTCAATGTCAGACTAGAAACAACTGGATGAAGTATTGCTATGGTATAATGACGCCTCAAAAGCAATGGTATAGGAGGGAATGCCTTGATGTGATAACTAGAAGTGAGACAAATTTAGGGAAATCTATCAGCGTTCAACTTCACAGCGCTTTGACAGGAAGTGGTTACTAGGTTGAAGTGGACCAAAAGTTTATAATATGTCCGAAAGGCGGTTGTTTGGCAAAGGCTTTGGATCTAAACAGCTTGCTTCGTCCGGGCCCCCGGGACTGCCATACCTCCGTGGAGATGTTGACATATGTTTGAAGGACGCAGCACAAGAGCATCATGCACGGTCTGGCTACACTGGCGTTCCTATTCTATAGTCGTCAGGAGGACGCTGACTTTACGATTACTTCAGTTTTGATTGAAAAGGTAAAAGTCTTGCTACCATGACCGTCAGTGCCCTTACTAAAGTGTCCGTCCAGGACCCCGTCTACACTCTCGCACTAGCTCATGTAGGGACGTCGAAATGACGACGAAGTTCGGCAGCTACTGCACATCGCAGTCTCTGACACTTCATATGATGTTGGAGGGTAGCTGTGACCTCACTCGCCTTCCTCCCATTCAAGGAACCCAGGCACCGGTCTTCAGGATGCTGTTGAGATCCTTGAGCCCAAGACCAAGGACGCTCGAACTAGCCAGGTCCAGGTCTGCTTTTGATTGAAATCTTGCAGCAGGGCGCATATGCGGGGACTCTGGAATAAAACTTGCAAATGTATAGGTATAGCACCATAAGCTAGTGGTTTAAAATTACTGTTATGGAGCTTTCCTTATCGAAGGCGTCAAGCAAGAAAGATATCAATACAACAAAAATTACTTCATTCTGTAGCGACACCCTTTGTATCGAGCTTGAGACACCGGGGGAAGCTAATGACGGTAATGTGACCACGAAAGTGCACCTCATAGACCCTGTCATCGGGAAAAATAAAATATAGGTGATTAGCCGAGGGAAACAGCTGCGATTCGCGTTTCAGAGGGACCAGCCTGTCCCCACTGATCCGCTCAAGTACTTCTAGGTCCTTTATATTGCCGATACGAGTTCCGTTTGGAAGGAGGAACTCCAGCGGATGCACATGGTGGTCTCTCAACTCCATTATTCTTCCAGTGATACCGGTGGATACACTAAATTTTTGGTGGCGTCATTGTCTGGTAATGGATATAGTGAATCTTTAGCATTAGTGATATGTGGAATTCAAAAATATTTACCGACAAGTCTGTATATGGTTGGGAGGTCCAACTGTCGTCTACGCCCCAATGCTTGGGATAAATGCTAAATGTTTGACTGACTAATATTAGTCATAATATTCGCTAGCTCTCCGAGGAGGCCTACCGATTGCGAGGCATGTACTGAAAAATCCTTGAATTTGGAGGTAAAGGGGTGGATGATCATTTTTGTTTGAGAAAGGAATGAAATCAGTGACCTTAAGCTTGGACGTGTCATCTGGTGGAGCGAGCCAAATATTTGGTATTTGAGAACTGACAAGTTCATAAGCTTACGTCATGCAGTTGAGGTGGTTTTACACGCGGCGGCTCCCTAGTAAGATGAACTTGAGATATCAATGCGGTCTACGTCCACATCAGTTGCTAACTCCAGGCTTGTCCAGACAGATCATTCCTTCCTTCCGCCGTCTATATACCGAAACCAGAGTTCAGACAACAGATTCCCAGCTGATTGTTCCTGCTCTCGGTGCTTCTTTTCCTCATAAATGGCTACGAGACGCCTGCCAATGCGCAGCCTGCGTGCATCCTTCTACATCTCAGAAGCTTCATAGGACATCGGACATTCCTGTTGATGTTCGTCCCATTCCCCATGGCGTAACTTTCAAGGACAGTGGCATACACATCGAGTGGGCAGATGATCACAAATCATTTTACGAGCATTCTTTCTTGGAACGCTACTCATCTGCTCAACGACTGTCGTCTTTTCATAAAGATGTGCAGCCGATATCTTGGGATGTATCCACTATCTCCAAAGCACCCGACCTCTACATGACCTACGAAGCCATAAGGAAACCTTCTCAGCTACTCTCTGCCATCACTCAGCTTACTCGCTATGGACTACTCTTCCTTACGGGTGTCCCGAACACTGAGAACACAAACGAGGGATGCGAGCTCCGCAAACTTGCTAATACGTTCGGGGAATTGCGTGAAACCTTCTATGGGGAGCTATGGGATGTCAAGAATATCCGTAATAGCAAAAATATCGCTTATACTAATCTCGACTTAGGTATGCATATGGATCTTCTGTATGTGGTTTCGTATGCTGTTTCGACGAAGCTCTGATTATCCGACAGATACTTCCAACACCCTCCTCGATACCAAATTCTCCACTGCCTTCGTAATCGTGTCCTAGGCGGTACTTCGCGTTTTGTTGATGGTTTCCGCGCTGCGGAGACATTGCGCAAGACACATCCAGTGGACTTTGATACGCTAGCTACCACACCGGTTCCATTCCATTACGTCAACGATGGTCATCATCTTCATTATGAACACCCTACCATCGAACTCGCTTCGTTGCCTGCAGCAATAGGCATTGGCTTACAGACCACCAGTATTGCTGTACACAGCGTGCCGGAAATAAAGCACATTAATTATTCACCGCCTTTCCAAGCTCCTCTCCTGTTAGAGTCAACTCCTCCCGCATTTTATGGCGCCCTGGGGCGCTACGCCACTCTGCTTGATGATCCTGTGAATATCCTAGATTATACCCTGCGCGAAGGTGATGCCGTCCTGTTCGATAATCGACGGGTTTTGCATGCACGCACTTCATTCAGTGACGATGGCTCCGGTGCGAATGCATATAACGAGACGAATCGATGGCTCAAGGGTTGTTATCTCGAGGCTGATGCCATTTTAGATCGGGGAAGGGTTTTGAGGACGAAGCTTGAGAAGGATTGAACACGACGATGACGCAAGAGTAATGGCGATGTTGTAGATGAGTGGTGAAGATGTGTGAAGTTACATATACGAATTGATAAGAATTTACACGAACACTATTCATTGTCAATATATATAAACCCCCAACATAAAAAAACAGCAACTCTCGACTACAACTGGTAAAGGTGACACCGTCGCCCAATGCTGCACTACTATGCCTCACGGTGGAATCGTCACCCCCGAAAGTCGTCACGACCTAAATATCTCACTCAATTCTTACCTCTACACACAATTCAGAACTTGAGTCGATGTTTCTATCATGCACCTTTCATTGCGAGGTTGAACGATCAATTTTTATTAAGAAACGGTGAAGTTCATTGAAAGCCGTCAAAGTCACGCTGGTGACAGCCAGCCGAGCGCTGCCGTGGCGGAGTTCTAAAAAATACTACCACTGGCTGTTGACTGGCTGTGACGACTTTTCAGTGAGCTGACACATTCAGGCATGGTTCGCCCAAAAGGCAAATCACGAGAGTCGCGTGATCCCACTTATGAGCAGCGGATCCAGACTGCCATCCAGGGATTACAACCAAGGTCTACAAGACCATCAAAGAAGCCGCATTGGCCAATAATGTAAGCTAGTATTTTGCCCTCTCCGAGTCACTGTTTTAATAACTCTCATGATTTTATCAAACTAGATACCTCGCACAACTTTGGGTGAACGGTACTCAGGGGAACATAAACCACGTCGCGAGGCACTTGTAGGTCAGCAGATCCTCACGCCTGCACAAGAGCAGACCATTCTCGACTGGTGCAACCTTAATTCATCAATGGCCAAGCCTCTTCACCCAAAGCAGTTACGTGCTCAGGTTTTTGATCTCACTGGTCATTATCCAGGACACAACTGGCACTATGGCTTTCTACGCCGGCACCCTGCTCTTTGTATGTCAAAACCACGTGGGCTAGATCCCAAGCGCAGCCAGAACTTCAACAAGGCTACGATTGGGGAGTTCTTTGACATGCGGAAGCAGCTCGAGGTCAAATATAAGGGCATTCCGCCAGAGCATCATTGGAATATGGATGAAAAGGGTAATCAGATGGGGGTGGAAGGAAGAATGATGGAAGCAAGTTCATCTTTGCTAGAGAGGATGTGAATCGGTACCGGACGCACAGTGATAACCTAGAGCTTGTAACAATTATCGAGTGCATTTCTGCTGCAGGAGTTAGAATGCCACCCTGGTTTGTTCTTACTGATGGGCCACCTCCGGACCTACGAGATCTCAAAGATCAAGTTGGAGGGTGAGTGAACATGATCATCTGATTACTGTGGTCTTATCTAGTGAACTTAATGAAACAGCTTCTCGACATCACCATCAGGATGGACAGATCGTGAGATTGCCGAAAAGTGGTTCTCAGAACTCTTTGTTCCTTTCGCAGAGAAACACCGTGTCGATCCAGAAAAACCCATTGTTCTTACCTATGATGGGCATGACTCACATGAAACGGACAAGATGAAGAGGGCCGCATATAAGCATGGTGTCATCTGTCATGCATTCCCTTCGAAGGTGACCCATAAAATGCAGCCACTTGATGTGAACGTATTTTCATCTGTGCAACGTGCCTGGTCCAAGCACTGTGATAAACGTCTCGCTGAGGGCATCGAAATCGATCGTTACAATTTCATTCATGAATATATGTCCACCCAGAATGCCATCACTCCCGAGCTCATCAAAAACGCGTTCAAAAAGACTGGATTGTACCCCTTGACCCTTCAGTTTTCACGGAGCGAGATTTTGCACCAAGCATGGCGTCATCATCCAAAGCCCACATGCCACCATCTTATCCTACTGAAGTTCCATCCTCACCGTTTTCCTTCACAAGTGACACGGAAATGGATGTTGATGAAGATTATATCCCCGGCAATGACTCGGAGGACTCGGAAGATGGAAACGGCAGTGACATTGAGCTGGAATCTGATGGTGAGAGCATAGACATAGACGAACAGGAGACCGATGAAGAAAATACCGCTGACGTGACCACAACTGATGATCCGGAGCTAGCAGCTGCACCCGTCTCAATACAATCTTCTCCCCAGCCACTGGCATCCTCCTCAACAACGCACAGCAACGAATCTGCTACTCATGTCACCCGGTCTTCCTCACCATTATCAGAACCTCTCCCAGTCCCTTTCCTGCCCCCTTACAGCCATGCCATGTCTTTATCCAAGGATGCACTGTGGAACCAACTTCAGCGGATGTATCACGACAATAAAAAACTCCTTGAAATCATCCGAATGCTTACCGCGCAGCTCCAATCTGCGAACGCACATTGTACGCTTGGGCAGCGAGCATTATCCAAGTCAAACACACAGCTGGCCAATCAGAAGAAGAAACGGACGAGGAAATCCGTCAAATTACGATCGCGCTTCGTCACACTGCCCGAACTCGAGGAAGATTTTAATAAACATGAAGCAGAACAACGCGAGAAGGAGAAAGCCGAAGCCGAGAAGCAAGCCAAGAAAAAGGCTGATGACAGCACTCGACTTACTCGAATCGAGCACGACATCACAACGAAAACCTTTGATGCCTTATCTTCTTATCGACTCAAGGATGATTTTATCGCCATTGCTGGCGCTCTGGGGCTTTCTCGCGAGGGGACCGTTGCAACTCTCACTTCGAGAATCAAGGAGTACATTGCCGACCCACCTAATGCTCATCTGGCCAACAACCCACGATTTTCAGCTCTGTTTGGCAATGGCAGAACGCGCGCGAGAAACGCCACATCAGCAACTGACAATTCAACTACCATCAGCGCTGCACTCATTGAAATTCCACCCATTCCAGCACTACCTGCCAATAGCTCTCATTATTCTTCTCGCGAACATCCTAATGATTCTAACATAAATAGTCCTGATCCACGCCATGAAATACCTTACAATCCTCCTGTACATCCAACTCGCAGCAACATACCAGCATCTCAGCAATTTTCCGGACATTTTACTTCACACCAGCATCAAGTTCATTTGCCTCATCATGGACCACATAGTTCTCATTCTCATGAGCATTTCCTGCACCATACAGCCATTATAATTACAACCACATCCCCTACAATACTCCACGTCACACCAACCAATCATAATTTTTGACCTGTAACAATTTTTTTAGGCGTTGCCGAGCGGAATTTGAAAGCGGCAGCAGTGAACTGCTGTGACAAAAGTGTGACTGACGACTTTCGGGGGTGACGATTCCACCGTGAGGCATAGTATTGCAGCTGTGCTGTGTACTGCACATCACGTGCCTCAGATCACTGGTGTTGTAATTTTCTTTCGCCTCGCACCTTGTGTTCTGTCGTCCCTTCTGCCGTCCTCAGTGGCCACTAATTATTCTGTTGTTATTACTGCTGCTCGGTTATTTAGCTGTGATCTCTTCCATTAGAAGTGTGCGTTTCGCTTTTAGCATTCGCTAATTTGTGACCAGGTTGGCTCCCTAGTCGGGTTCTGTAACCTCTAAACCTCTATTGACGATGTCTTCTCAAAACTGCACTGAGTAACTCTTGTACTCATCCTTACCATCTCAAGGCGTTGCACACTTATTGTGTTTCTAAAGGAGAATCCATGCACACGTTCTGGATGTTGCCAATCGTCTACCCTTGATATGGACCATGCTACCCAAGCATACTATCTGCTTTATGATCCCTTATACTGCTCCAAGTGTCTGCCGCGTTTTAGAATGCTTCCTTGTTCTATATATGGTTGCAATCCTGGCTTGCTGACCACGCCCGGTCGTGTTTACTGTTGTAGATGCTCTTGGATAGGTCGGCTGAGTCGGAGATTAGTGCTCGCGCTGCTACGATGAGAACACGGCATGATTGTCATGCCGAATTGCAAAGCGAAAATGCTGCAGGGACGAAGGGCGAGGCCAAGGACACAGAAACGGGAAGAATCGACGGAAAAACAAGTCTGCTGTAGGACAGACTCGTCCAATTACCCGTGTATAAACTAAATTACAGCTGTTTGCATAAATGATGACGGTACGTGCCTTCTAGAGAGGTGTGTTGGACTTGTAATTTGTCTAGGCTGTTTTGGTCATGGTCATGGGGTCACAATTGAATATTGAACCTTCATAACATAGTTCTTCTGATTCTTATTACGTGTGTTTGCACTATATAATTCGCGTCGTCTCTTATCTTCATATCTCAGCCATTAACTTCAAACATCAGTGCTGAGGCCCGAGGTATGGTATCTAGTCTCTCGTTGTCCCGCCGTCTCTTACTATACTTTCCTAGAGTGTTTCGCGTCTTAAACTCTAACAAAGATGAACTTAGGATATCAGTGCGGTCTGCGTACACATCAGTTGCTAACTCCAGGCTTGTCCAGACAGATCATTCCTTCCTTCCGCCGTCTATATACCGAAGCCAGAGTCCAGACAACGGATTCACAGCTGATTGTTCCTGCACTCGGCGCTTCTTTTCCTCATAGGTGGCTGCGAGACGCCTGCCAATGTGCAGCTTGCGTGCATCCTTCTACATCTCAGAAACTTCATAGGACATCGGATATTCCTGCTGATGTTCGTCCCATTCCTCATGGCGTAACTTTCAAGGACAGTGGCATACACGTCGAATGGGCAGATGATCACAAATCGTTTTACGAGCATTCTTTCTTGGAACGCCACTCATCTGCTCAACGACTGTCTTCATTTCACAAAGATGTGCAGCCGATATCTTGGGATGTATCTACCATATCCAAAGTACCTGACCTCTACATGACCTACGAAGCTATAAAGAAGCCTTCCCAGCTACTAGCTGCCATCACTCAGCTTACCCGCTATGGACTACTCTTCCTCACAGGTGTCCCGAGCACCGAGAACACAGACGAAACATGCGAGGTCCGTAAACTTGCTGATATGTTCGGCGAAGTGCGCGAAACCTTCTATGGGAGACTGTGGGATGTCAAGAACATCCGTAACAGCAAAAATATCGCTTTTACCAATCTTGACTTAGGTGTGCACATGGATCTTCTGTATGTAGTTTCGGTACGCTGTGTCGAGAAGGCTCTAATTATCTGACAGATACTTCCAACACCCTCCTCGATATCAGATTCTCCATTGCATTCGCAATCGTGTCTCAGGCGGTATTTCGCGTTTTGTTGATGGTCTCCACGCTGCAGAGACGTTGTACAAGACCCATCCAGTGGACTTTGATATTCTGGCTACCACACCGGTTCCATTCCATTACGTCAATGATGGTCATCATCTTCATTATGAACACCCTACCATCGAACTCGCTTCGTTGCCTGCAGCAATAGGCACTGGCTCACCGACCTCTGCGCCCAGCGTGCCAGAAATAAAGTCCATTAATTATGCCCCGCCTTTCCAAGCTCCCCTACTATTAGATTCAACTCCCGCATTGTACGATGCCCTGGGACGCTACGCTACTATGCTTGAGGACCCTATGAACATTCTACATTATACCCTGCGTGAGGGTGATGCCGTCCTGTTCGACAATCGACGGGTTTTGCACGCACGCACTTCGTTCACTAACGATGGCCGTGTGGGTGCAGATGGCGAGATGGATCGATGGCTCAAGGGTTGTTATCTTCAAGTTGATACCGTTTTAGATCGGGCAAGGGTGTTGAGGACGAAGCTTGAGAATGGCTCTCTCTAGGAGTCATTAGGTTGCCGCAGAATTGAACAAGAAAACAATAGGAACGGCGATGTTGCAGATGAGTCGCGAAGATTGTAAAGTTACATGTACGAATTGATAAGGGTTTAGATAAGCACAAGTCAATATATATACATACCTCCAACATAACAAACAGCAACTCTCGACTACAACTTGCTCTTTTCTGCCTTTTTGATGAAGGCAACACTATTGCCCAATGCAGCCTGCGCCAACTGTTCAGGACAAGACAAGGGATAGAATGACAAGTATCTCACTTTGCCAGATGTCAGATTCTTCGTGATAAACGTAATTTCTGAGGTGCCGTTCAACTTCCCATGCTGACGTCTCGAGCTCATCGCCAGGTTTTACAGGCGACGTGAACCTTGCGCCAAAGACGGTCAGGGCACGAGAATTCCCGTTGGCTATCGCCTGAATTGACCCTCTTGCAGCGAACCCATAACTTGACAACCCATGCAAAATAACACCACCAAAGCCCATCACTTTGCCAAGTTCCGGGTCTGATAGACAGCTCAGGCTGAGAAAAATCCCTTACATGTACAAAGAGCCTACCAATGTGCAGAGGGTTGTAATCACCGCTCAGCCTATAAATCAGGGCTTGTTCTGGTGTGGTCTTGTCTCGGACGACCCAATCCGGTTTTCGGTCCTTAGGGACAGGTTTCGCCCTAGGTGGGGCTGCAATAGCTTTAGAGAACTTGTCTCCGTTGGCCTTTAAACCAAGATAAAAGGCTGAACTCTGTTAACTCGTGTCGATATAGTAGCAATTCTGCTTGGGCGAGCATCCCACATAAAGTTTCGCATAGGGAACATCACGAGAGTCGAGCAATATGGCTTCATTGTCGATAATGATTCCAGACTCTGCAAATATTGTTAACCAGGAGAGGTGCTCGTATATTTCATAAACGCACTGTTCAATTGGACCCTTACCAAGTAGCACCCCGAAAAACTCAGCACCAGCACTGCGCTCACCAGCGTTCTGGGCGTTCTCAACGCCTGATTCTAAGAAGAACGAGTTACGATACGTCGTGAAAAGTCCAAAAAAGTCTGATTAAGTAAGTTGAGGTTTTCCTGATGAAATTGCCAGTTATAAAGGGCGTCCGTTAACTGCAGTGGCAGGAGGCATTGTGTAATCGCATAAACGATTGTCTGTGATAACGTAGTACAGGCTGTACAACTAATTTTTTTCTCTACAAAGGAAGTGCAATTGATGGAGAAAGCTGGTTGGTTACTATGGCTATATAAGGTGAGGAAGTTATCAGGGCTGCAGTTTGACATTCTGCCGGATTCTGCCAGCCCATCTGCTCGGCAGAACCGGTTCTGCCAAACCGGCTGGCAGAATGGCGGACTTCTGCCCACAACACTACGTGGCGTACAGAACGATAGGGAACGCAGTGGTTGTCAACCGCAGTTTTTGGTGTGAATACTTATTAGCATCAGCGACTTGGACACCCACTGTAACTATCATCTGTGTAGTGCCAATACTCCTTGGTTGTTTTTGCCACTCTGGGTCACCAACTAGTAAAAAATCCAAGCTATGTCCCGATCTTGGTCAGTCCTGGCGTAGCCTACCTCGCACGGGGCTTACTTTCTGTTGTTGTCCCGGCCGCTTCCTCCGTCATTATCTTAGTCCGCCTGGCCTCTCTAAGAGGCGTCCGGCTTTCTCCATGGTTCATATCTGCAGCTGTTTTGGGTGCAGTGCCTCTCGGGTTTGCGGCATGCGTTCTTGCAGATGAGAGATCGCAACGACGAAAAGCCAATCGACTCGGCGCCAGACTTGTTCCTCGTATGCAGGGGAAATGGCCTGGAAATCTGGACAAGGTAGTGAGCATAGTCCTGAGGTCCGAGAATGAATACCTAGGTATAGTCTCCGTTCATGTATTTCATGTTCGTGCTTTACAGAATTATACTTCTATCTAGGACGAGGTTTAGAGGACGAAATGAAGATACTCGGGCCGACTATCAATTGTTATTTTTTCTGGGAGGACCTCATCATGACCACGGAGCCGCAACACATCAGGGCAAGCTTCAATGTATATTAGAAAATATCTTATAATCGAACACCTCATAGACTATTCTTGCAACTGACTTCGATAGTTATGTTAAAGGTATGCACCTTAGATGGGCCTTTTGTTGACATGTGACATGTGACTTGATGCAGGTGCCAAGTTCAGAGAAGCAGCTGACTCTGTCCTTGGAACGGGCGTATTTAATTCGGATGGTAAGCGTGCATTCACCGGCCTTTTTGTTATGACCGATTGACCAATTGGTTGTACCACCAGGTGAAATTTGGAAGTGAGCCATGAATTTGAAGATCACCTCTGATGGGGAATCTTAGATGTATTGCTAGGCTTCACCGAACCATGACACGCCCTTTCTTCAATCATGATCGGATAAGTCACTTTGATATCTTTGACCGTCATGCGGATCATGCTATCACTTTGGCGAAGGAACGTTTCAGGGCGGGCTTCGCAATCGACTTCCAAGTACGGTTCCTTCAAGCTAACATTCTGTCATCTTTTAATCATACTACAGGATCTCATCTCCAGATTTACGCTTGACTCTGCTTCAGAGTTCCTATTTGGACATTGTATCAATTCACTTTCAGCTGGACTCCCTTACCCCTGTAGCGCAACGGAATCCACAGATGCAATTCAAGGAGACGACACCGCCACAGCCTTCGCATATGCTTTCTCTGAAGCTCAACAGGCGATAAATCGGCGTATTTATCTCGGGCAGATTTGGCCACTCACTGAAATTCTTGCTGATGACACAGCCCAGCATATGAAAGTGGTAAACGCATTCTTAGATCCGATCCTCAAAGATGTTCTGGAGAAGCATAGTACGACTGGTGAATTTGACAAAAATGACTTCGCAGACGACCAAACCCTTGTGGACCATCTCGTTAATTTGACGACAGGTGAGATAGTATGTTTCTACGGCATATCTATGGTTAAAATATGCTTTTGTAGATTTCAAAATTATCAAAGACGAGACATTAAATATATTGCTGGCCGGAAGAGATACGGTAAGCTTCCATCACCTTTGAATCATCCTGATCTGTAACAAAGGATCATCATTAGACGGCCTCAACATTAACATCGGTTGTTTACTTGTTGGCAATGCATCCAGAGGTTCTCACTCGGCTCAGGGAAGAAATCATAATGAAGGTTGGGCTAACTCGCAGACCCACATATGATGATATCAGAGAAATGAAGTATCTCAGAGCCGTCCTCAATGGTGCATACACTCGTTTCCCATCGCTCGTGGGGATATTGCTCACCTATTTTAGAAACACTGCGCCTTTTTCCTGCTGTGTAAGTAGTTGAATTTGACGTCAAGACGCACTTTTCATCATACCACAACCACCTAGCCCCTTTGATGTGAGGTACACTTTTAGGCTACGTTGAAGATGCTATACTTGACCAGCTTTTAGGGAAAACATCCACGATACCACACTGACATCCCCCGAACACGAGAAGAAGCCACTGTTTATCCCACGGGGAACCACGTATGCATCATATTCGATCATTTGGATTCATTGCGTGATTACTTGAACAATTTCAGGATCTCCTATTCAGTGTTCCTCATGCACCGGAGAACAGATCTATGGGGACCAGATGGTAAGTAAGACTAATTCGTTTACACATACATTATCGATTCAATCGGACCCCGTGCTCTAGCATTGGAGTTCGATCCGGATAGATGGCTCGACGAGCGCGTGAAGAAATACCTGATTCCCAATCCTTTCATCTTCCTGCCATTTAATGCAGGACCCAGAATTTGCTTAGGGCAACAAGTATGTCGCTCATTCCTTATTGCCTCAATTCTTAATCCCCCCTTTTTACCTCAGTTTGCATATAACGAGATGTCATTCATGGTGATTCGTTTGCTGCAAAAATTTTCCGCGGTTACACTATCCCCTGAGCCCGTGATGCGCCCACCTGCGTGGTGGGCTGAGAAATACGGTCGGCAGGCTATCGAGCAATTCAGGCCGAGAAGCCATCTCACACTTTATGCCATGGCAAGTCTTACTCTGAGGTGCTTCGCAGCCATCTAATCAGGTTCTACCTCGCAGGGTGGTATGTGGGTTAAGATGGAAGCTGTAGACGACGTCGAGGTCATAAATTAATTATGACCTTGGTGCTGTAGAATAATACTGCGACTTTACTGACAATTGTGGAATTCTATCTTGTGACATTGCTGTGGACTAAAAAAACGCCGTAATGGGTCATGTATCACTCAAGTCCAGAGTTACAGGAGACGCTTGACAGGAACTCTGCAGCTGAACTCTGTTTGTGATGATCGCGAGTCTTGCAGACTCCAAGTGCTGGATCATTACCTCTTTCCATTATTTTTTCACATTGGAGTAACAATCAGGCCTGCAGTAAAACTTGAGGCAGCTGTCGTCCAATGTTTGGGACCGGGTATGGTGTCATCCAAATAAGAAAGCTCAACGAGTACTAGTAAGTACGTCATGCTCTAGGATCAGTGGCAGTGACCGCAGTACTGCGTCGGATTGTTGCACAGTACAGCCGCATCAGCAAAGCTGATCGGAACGTTCTCATACTATAGTTGGCTAGCTTTTAAGACGTTGCATCAGTGGGTTGAATTACCACGCACTATGACGTTATACCTGCACACTTATTATTTGCGCGCTCCACAGCTGGCGCGGTATAGCCTCCGCATTTGCTACCTGGAACCCAGAGCTAACAATACCACTAGTACTGGCTGCACCATAAATCTTGATTGCCAATGCTGGCAAATTTGAGTTCGAGAACACTCCGGACAGTCAACTTAGTTAATGAATCATAATCAGGCTCTTTTATCTTAACAAGTGTAGGGCTAGTACTTGACCCCCCCACAAGGAGCCTACTAGAACTCGACGTGTTAGCCATTGTAACATTTTCAAAGGTTCTAAGTTCGACGAGCAAACAACGGCTTCCTGCTGAGTTGTCTCTACTGAAAGTCCATGGGCAATCGCCCATCAGGAAATCGGGGAGTCAGTGGTATGACTAGGCGGAGTTTATAAACCTTAGTCAGTTAGCGGAGTGTTGGTCAAACTTCATAATATATGATAACGTGTTGCCAAGGAAGTGCCAGACTGATAGACGATGATCAAGTCTGTATCATCTAGTTGATTGATGGTCAGACTTGATAATAAATGATAATTGGTTGTCACACTAGTGCTCCATTGACAGAAGGTGATCAGATCTTTGTCAACTAGTTGAGTAAATCGCTTCTTGGACCTGAACCAAGTGGTACCCTGACTAGGACCCCGAAAATCCTCGTCAACAAGCGTACTCTACAGTATGCTCTGCGCCCAGCAGCGCCTCCCACCCTAAGTGGAACCTCTCAAGTCATCTCAAACTAACCTCCTCATTACTAGAACACCTGTGTCAATCCCAACATGGTAGGTGCCAGGAGAAGTACAAGTGCGGAACCATCTGTTCTGCCCACCTCACATACCACCTCACCAACCTACGGTCTTAACACTCGTCAAACACGAAGATCTTTTATCAGTCAAGAAACCATAGAAGCCATTTCAAATAAGGTCAAGGATGCATCTAGTGGTGAAACATTTTTGGAATCCAAACTGCTATGCCACATCGGCCAACCAATTACAGTAAATCACCTGACTTCAACTCTTTTTCAGATCACACAGATGTCAATCTCCACCCCAGCTCCAGTCATTGCTGCAATCTGAGCAGTGGCTTTCCTACTGAAGGACTTGGAAATCAACAACCTAGCACAGATGGTCACACAACAAGTCATGCAATCAGTCATGGACAAACTCATGGAAGACAGCTTGATGCAAACAATCTCTAAGAATTCACCGACAACATCACTGCTAAATTAGTTGACCATGTAATTGCAGTCATATCCCCTCAAATCACACTGGTACACAATGCCTCTCAATCTCTCACCTCAACCTTAGAGAATGCCAAGACTCTTCACACCTCCATAAGTAGAGAAAGAACTGAAAAGGAAGACAACATCAAGACTGCAGCAGACTGTATAGAAAACGCTACTGATGCACTCTATGACTCAGTGGAGACCTACCAGAAAGCACTTCACACACTAACCCCATCCTTAGACGCCACTCAAGAAAAAATCGATCAACTCTCCTCACAGATCACCAGAAACCCTACGCAAACCCAAGGAGCCTCTCATCCAACATACAGCTCAGTAGTAGCAATGAAATCCTCCCCCAAGTGGACCAAGCACTAGGCTGCGCTGCAATCAGAGCACACCAAATCTTATTAGACCCGCTTCCAGGACAAATACTCTTCCCCTGAACACCTCAAACCGGGATATAGCGACCAAACTCAAGAACGTGCTAGAGGCAGCAAGAGACGACACCACTCCGGAAGGATCTATTAGATCGGTTATGACCCTATGCAATGGAGGCATTATAGTAGAGTTAGAAACCGAACGACTGGCCTCCTGGTTAAACAACCCATCTGGTAGAAGCACATTAGAGAGCCACCTAGATATAACAGTATCGTTCCGCCAACATAATTTCTCATTGATACTTGAATACTTACCCATCCAAATGCAGATAGAACACACAAACTTCCTATGCAACATTGAAAACGAGAACCAACTGCCAGCCAACACTCTAACATCCATCAGATGGATCAAGCCCCCCATGAAACGATCATCAGAGCAATGCAAAGCCTTTGCACTACTTCAAGTATCCGACATTCAGACAGCAAACAACATTATCCGGGAGGGTCTGTGCATAGAAAACCAGAGAATCAGTATTAGAAAGGACAAAAAGGAACCATTACACTGCACTAAGTGCCAAAAATTTAATCACATCACTAAAAACTGCACATCGACACAGGACACCTGTGGCACATGTGGTGATCAACACCGCACTTCAGCCTGTAACTCATACCACACCACAAGATGTACCAACTGTCATAGTCAACAGCACACCAGCTGGAGTCGCACATGCCCAGAATTCGTCAAATGCTGCAGAGAGCTAGACAACAAATACCCAGAAAATCAAATGCCATACTTTCCAACCGAACACACATGGACACACATAGTTTGACCCCAACGATCCTCCAAAACCCCAGCACCCTCACACCCATCCCCTCGACGCTCCACTTCCCCTACCAACGGACATCTTTGTCAGACAACCTTTGCCCTCCCCAACCGACCATACCATGAAAGATCTCTGCAATGACCACAGGACGAAGCAACCCACTCCATCATCTCATCACCACCCCTACCCAGTAGCTTCGGCGACCACAACTCAGACACTAGCAACCTATCCTCCCCAAATACTCATGTCTAATCATGCCCCCTCCACTCCCATCCGCCTATGAATTTGGCAACAAAACCTCAATGCCTCCATGGTCACCCAAGCATCCCTTCTAAATGACAAAAACCTAGCCAAAAAATGGGATCTCATCGTGATTCAGGAACCTTACATAAACTTCCTCTGTAATACCTGTGCCAATCACCATTGGCATGTACTATACCCCTCACACCATCTCACTAACCCCCAACAGCATTCTTGAGCAATCACCCTAGTCAATACCTGTATTAATACTAACTACTGGAAACAGATTCCCTTTCCTTCCTCGGATGTAGTGATCACACAACTCTCAGGTCCATACAGCAGCTGCTCAATACTCAATATATACAATGACTGCAATACCCAGGACACGCTCACGGCCATGGATACCTTCCTTGAAGTCAACATCAGCACATTATGCCCCAAGGACACGGACCATATGCTATGGATGGGCGACTTCAATTGCCACCATCCACTATGGGAAGATATTCACAACCATCACCTATTTAATTACACCACAGCCAATCCACTAATTGACCTTATAGCTAACTACGGAATGATTCAACTTCTCCCCTACGGTACACCCACCCTCCAAGCAAACTCTACTGGAAATTGGACCAGACCGGACAATGTTCTGGGAACAGAAACTATCTTAGACTTGCTCATCTCATGTGATACTGACCCTAGCCATTGTGGTCCCTGCACAGACCATGTCCCGATCTTACTAATCCTAGAACTAGACACAATTAGATCTCCGACCAAACCTTGTAGGAACTGGAGAGATACAGACTGGGAAGCATTCAACAAAAACCTCAGCGACTCACTAGCGAACTTCCCACCTACACCACTGGCCTCTGTAGAGGAATTTCAGCAAGCCATGAAATTCTCACTCAAGCAATCACCACAGCCATGGAAGCCAAAGTCCCATACTCGAATCCCTGCCCACATTCAAAATGTTGGTGGATGCGTGATCTCACTAACTTATGCAAACAGCTAAAGGAAGCCAACCACCTGGCCTATCAACTTAGAGGACTCCCAGAATATGCATGCCACAAAGATCTCAAAGTCATCAAGAAATGCTACACGGAAGAAATAGAATCAACAAAGAAACAACACTGGATAGAATGGCTAGAGGACATCAAAGGTTATGATCTTTGGATGGCTAATAAATATATCTCTTCAGACCCCAAGGACAGAGGAAAACCTGCATCCCAACCCTCAGTATATGCAACCCAGATGGCACTATCTTGGAGGCCACCACCAATCAGGAAAAGAGTATCACCCTAGCTGAGTCATTCTTCCCTCCGCCCCCTACTAACAACCCTGTACCAATAGATGTAAACTACCCTGACCAAGTTGAACCTCACACTCCCTTCTGTCAAGAGGAAGTCACTCATGCGATCGCGAAACTTAGTGGATATAAAGCGCTGGGACCTGATGGCATCTGTAACATAGTATATAAATGATGTACTAACATTCTAGCTCCATATCTAACTCATCTCTTCAACGGGGCATTCACGCATCACACATACTACGAACCCTGGAAGCACTTTGCAACGGTGGTGTTATGCAAACCTGGCAAGCCCAACTACGCAACCCCAAAAGCATACCATCCCATAGCACTCCTCAATACCTTAGGAAAACTGCTGACAGCCGTAGTTGCAGAGCATCTCATGTTTATGATAGAACACCATCAGCTACTACCACGGACTCACTTTGGTGGTAGACCAGGGCAATCTACAACTGACTCCCTACACCTACTCGAAAAAACGATCAAGAACATGTGGAGATCCCACAAAGTTGCTTCCATCCTCTTTCTAGATATAGAAGGAGCCTTCCCGAATGCAGTCACCAAGCAACTCATTCACAATATGCACATGCAACGAATCCCAAGAGAGCTAATTGAATTTACAGAACATTTACTAACACAGCGCCAAACTCAGCTACAATTCGACAGTTTCACGTCAGAATGGATCCCTATAAACAACAGAATAGGTCAGGGAGACCCATTATCGATGATCCTCTATGTAATCTACAGCTCTGGACTAGTAGACATCGCCCGCACACGCCAAGGTAACCAAGCGCTCAAAGAACTGACTCTAGCATTTGTAGATGATACGGCCCTCATAGCCATAGGCGAAGACTTCGAAACAACTCATGAAATACTAACAGACATGCTTGAATGTCTAGGGGGTGCATTTGAATGGTCCAGAGCTCACAACTCCAAGTTCAAATGAACAAGTTCATGCTAATCGATTTCTCCATGAACAAACAACAAAATTGCCCAGACATGTTCATCCAAGGATCACTAATATGCCTCACTGCTACTCATTGGTTTCTAGGGGTCATAGTTGACCAAGAACTCTGCTGGAACGCACAAGTAGAGAATGCCATGGCAAAGGGATTAGCTATACACTTCAGCTATGTTGTTTATCTGTCACTGCTAAAGGTCTTCCACTGCGCCTGATGCATCAACTTTACCAGGCAGTAGCAATACCCAAGATGTTATATGCAGCCGATCTATGGTTCACCCCCTCATTCCGCGACGGTTCAGATACCCTACAACGAGGCTCTATTGGGCGGTGGTGTAAAGATACAATCTAGCCTGGGCTGTAGATAAACCATGGCCTAAGCTAGTATGCGAGTCTTGCACTCTACCTAGTCTGCTTCACTTGTGAAGGCAAGAACGTTTGACCCTAAAGGGAATGCTAAGTTAGTATAGTTCAATAATGCCCAACCTGTGGTGTGAGAATGCCGCTGGAGGTAGTGAGATGCTAGCGGTGACCTTTGGTCTGTGGGAAACTTGCGGTAAAACTAGCGGTAAGCGTGGGAATGCGGTAGGCAAGTGGTAGCGTGAACAGTAAAACTGCGGTAGTACAGTGGTAAAACTGCAGTAAGCGTGGGAACTTCTGTGGTAAAACAAGGGTAGTGTAGCGGTGAAGCTGAGAAAGCGGTAGCACTAGCAGTGAAGCGCGGGAAAGCGGGAAAGAGTGGTAGTGCATGCAGCAGTAAAGCAATTCTTAGAGACAGTGACTTCAGTAAAAGACTTTATTCCGTAAGAGACAGTAGTGGTGACTATTCCTAAGTACCGTGTGTACTATAGGAGGGAAGTAAGGAACGAGTACAGGTACCTAGGAATTTTATACGAAAGGAATAGCTACGGAGATGGAAGGGATAGGATAAACACGCAGCAGACATGTAATAAGACTGCACTTCAGTTTACAAAACATCATGTACCAGCAAGACTGGATGGACATAGGACGGACGGTAAATTTTGCTTGTGAATGCCTAATGGGTTCGCGGAGATTGCCGAAGATCACCGCTTTGCAGGAAAGTTGCTGCAGTACAGCTGTTAAGCTGCAACGAGGCTTCAGAGTGTGGAACAATACTGTTAGATAGGGGTAACACATGGTAAAACATCACTGCAAGGGATGGTGAAGCCGAGAGGTAAGGATAATGATAGCCATGTGACACCTATACGAAAATGTGCCATTTCAAGCTCAGCGTGAGTTTTGCTCATCACAGCAGAACTAATCACAATGGAAGAGGATATCACCTACCCTCTGTCAATTTTTGTGGATAACCAAGCAGTAATACAAGCCAGTGAGATGTTCTACTCTAACCCAGGATCCTACTTAATTGATCGTTTCCAAGAACGCCTGAAACAATCTAGTCAGGAATAACGTCAACTCCCAGGTCACCCTAAGATGGCTTCCAGGCCACTCAGACGTCCACAGCAATGAAGAAGCGGACAAACACGCCAAATGAGCAGCAGAAAGCAGTCAGAACAACAGTCTGGTCGAGACCCTCCCAAACTTCATGCGTTACAATACCCTTCCACTCAGCATATCAGTGCTGAAGCAAGCCCACCATAAAGCCACAGCTGAATGTTGGAAACGTCTCTGGCAGAAGTCACCAAGACACAACCGTATCCATCGCATCAACCCCAAGCTTCTACACTGCTGTAAAGATACAACCTAGCTTGAGCTGTAGATAAACCACTGCCTAAACTAGTATGTGAGTCTTGCGCTCCGTCTAGTCTGCTTCACTTGTAAGAACAAGAGTGTTCGACCCTAAAGGGAGATGCCTATTAGTATGGTCAAGTTTGAGTCTAACTTATGTGCAAAACAAGCATTGAGGTCAGCGGTAAGTTGCCATGGTCAGCAATGATACCGCCGGAACTAGTGTCGTATGTAGCGGTGCTACCGTGGTTGAGATAAGGTCAGTAACAGTTGCGTTGAGCGAGCAATGTCGAGCAGTGGTCTCAGCGGTAGTGGTAAGGTTGTGAGCGGTGCAAGGAAACAGTAAAGAAGTCTGCGGTACTTTCAGCAGTAAAGTAGCGGTGCGTGAGAAGTTCAGTCAAAGTAACAGTCAAAAGTCCAGCGGTAACGGAGAACGAGCATGATGTATTAACAAGTGATAAGGAAACTTTAAAGACTATGTTCACTACTGGGTTGATCCAGAGCTAGACAGTAATCCTGACCTATAGTACGTGCAATGGTGTAAAATCAGGTGTCTTTATCATGCGGGGTATGCGTGCTTATATCCTAAATCGTATGTACTTGGAATACTCTAGGCGAGATCAGTAGCGCTGGAGTGTAGTAACCGCCGTAAGTAAACATAGCGCGAGGCGCTGCAGCACGAGGCAACATGTAATAAGGCTTGCTGTGGAATCAGTGATAACTAACAGAAAACAAACTACGCACCAAATGGATCTATGCAGACGCAGCAAGGACATGGAAGGACATCGGTATGTGGAACGTGGTGCGGCAGTTGGTATGGTGTGCGGTAAGCGTGGGATGCCGCCGGTACTGCTAAAGGGGTAAGACGGCCATGGACAAGTGGTAACTCCTGTAGACGTGAGACGAGTGTCAAAATATGGGGTTTTAAGCCCAGCACCAATATGTTCATTACACCATCTTACCCCTTTAGCAGTACCAGTGGCATCCCATGCTTACCGCACACTGTACTGACTGCCGCACCTTGTTCCATGTACCGATGTCCTTCCATGTCCTTGCCGTGTCCGCATAGCTCCATTTGGTGCTTTGTTTGTTTTCTGTTCGTTATCACTGATTCCACGGCAAGCCTTATTGCATGTTGCCTCATGCTATGTTTACTTGCGGCGGTTACTACACTCCAGCACTACTGATCTCACCTAGAGTATTCCGAGTACATACAATTTAGGATATAAGCACCGCATACCCCGTGCGATAGAGGCACCTGATTTTACACCATTGCACATACTATAGGTCAGGATTATTGTCTAGCTCTGGATCTACCCAGTAGTGGACATAGTCTTTAAAGTTTCCTTATTGCTTGTTAATCTATCACGCTCGTTCTCCATTACCACTGGACTTTTGACTGTTACTTTGACTGAACTTCTCATGCACTGCTACTTTACCACTGAAAGTACCACGGACTTCTTTACTGTTCCTTTGCACCGCTCGCTACTTTACGCTACCGCTGATATCACCGCTCGACATCGCTCACTCGATGCAACTGCTACTGACCTTATCTCGACCACAGTAGCACCACTACACATGATGCTAGTTCTGGCGGTATCATCGCTGACCACAGCAACTTACTGCTGACCTCAATGCTTGTTTTGCACATAAGTTAGACTCGAACTTGACCATACTAATAGGCATCTCCCTTAAGGGTCAAACACTCTTGTTCTTACAAGTGAAGCAGACTAGATGGAGTGCAAGACTCACATACTAGTTTAGGCAGTGGTTTATCTACAGCCCAGGCTAGGTTGTATCTTTACACTGAACCCCAGCACCCAGGAGTTAGAACAATGTGAGGCAATACAAAGATATTGATTTACACATGTTGAGTGCCGAACCCTGAACTCCAGCACCCAGCACTCGGGGATCGGGATTCAGGACTCATAACAATGTGAAAGATATCAATCCACATATTTTATGTGCCGAACCCCAAACTCTGGCACCCGGCACTTGGGACTCAGGACTTGGTACTCATAATGTAAAAGATATTGATCAACATATTGTCAGTGCTGAACCCTGAACCCCGGCACCCAGCACTCGGGACTCGGGACTCAGAATAATGTGAGGCAATAGACACATATTGATCCACACATTCTAAGTGCCGAACCCCAAACTCCGAACTCTGGTAGTCTACTATTTAGGGGTTCGGGGTTCAGTACTCAGGCTTCTGCACTTGAGACCGAAAAAAATGTTAGGCAATAAAATGACTTTGATCCACACATTTTTGGTAGATATCTTTTTTGTCTCAAATCTTGAATCTCAAGTGCCGAACCCCAAATCCCGAAATCCAGGAGTCCACAATTTCAGGGTTCTGTCCTCGGGACTCAGACAAATGTCAGGCAACAACAAAACTTTGATCCACACAT
This sequence comes from Suillus spraguei, assembly GCA_016800925.1. Taxonomy (NCBI): domain Eukaryota; kingdom Fungi; phylum Basidiomycota; class Agaricomycetes; order Boletales; family Suillaceae; genus Suillus; species Suillus spraguei. The sequence continues at coordinate 16,069 of JABCPU010000359.1, read as the reverse complement.
TTTTGGTAGATGTCTGTTTTGTCTCGAATCTCGAGTTTCTAGTTTCGGTACTCTGCACCCACACCTGGGGCTCAGATTTGGGTCAAGGTTCCACTTGCAAGCACGAGACAACGAGCCTACAGGTCCATGCCTCACTCTCCCCCAGAATCACCAACACTTCAGCCTGTTCAGGCACCACCTCCTTGGGATGACTTTCCTGACAATACTTACAAGCAAGATCAAGGCTCATTTGAGCCATTGCAACTCCCAAAAACCATGGCAAGTTCATGTTAAATGTTGGAGTGTCATTCAAACTATAGCTAAATATAAAAAATGCAGAGTCAAAATGACTACCTCAGGCAATGGCTGCCAAGGCAGGAATCATATCTGCATCACCTCCTGGATCGAGAAGCTCCACCAGAAGACAGGAGATGCATCATCTGAAACCAGGATGGGGTCTACAAATGTCAAGATTGTCTTGACAAGCCTCTCTATTGCATGGGCTGTTGCAGGAGTCAACATCGTTGCAATCCTTTCCACTGGATCAGTCAATGGAATGGTCAATTCTTCGAGCAGAGTTGTCTCACTCATCTGGGACTCACCATACACCTTGGGCATGATGGCAAACAATGTCCGGTGCTCGCAGATAGGTGGGATTTGTTTGAAGGAGATGAACCTGAAGACCAGCTTGAGCCTGAAGATCTTCCATCTGTGTCGGGACCTGATTTCCAGCCGAAGGAAAACACCATGGTCATCATTGACAAGTCCAGAGTTCACCGCCTTGAGGTTCGATGCTGTGATTGTCCAAATGCCATGAGTTCAGACATTCAAATGTTTCGGCATGGATTTTTCCCTGCATCGTTTAACAGGCCGAAGACCATGTTTACCTTCAGAGTGCTGGATAATTTTCTATTGGACAACCTTGAATGCGACACCTCCGCGATGAAATATTACAGCAAGCTCCGGCAAATGACTCTGAGCATGTTTCCACACCTTGTTCTGGTAATGCTATTCTTGCTTCATCTAAAGGACATTATGTTGACAAAGGCCATGGCAAGGATCGATACAGAGAGCTCATGAGAGTCGCTCAACAGTGGAGGCAGTTGAAGACCATGAAATGGCATGGCTATGGCCATCGTTCTGACATCCCGAATGCAGGAGATCTTGCATTATTTTGCCCGGCATGTCCTCAGCCTGGGATTAATGTATCTTTGTCAGGGGATGAATCACTTAATGAGTGTGACACCCAAACATTGAGTCCCGGGAATTGTCTGGGTCAGCCCATGTTGGAGTTTGAATTTCTAATCCATCCATCAGTGACTCATATCATCAGCTCTTCACCATCTGTCAGTTTCATTCCCAGCATCACACTCTTGCATTAGCCATGCCTGAAACTCCTGCATCCACATCTGGCACTCCAAATACTGGAAATCACTGGCAACCCATGAAGCTGAACCTTCAAGATATTTCTTGTACTTTGAATATGGCTGCATCGCACATCTGCGCATGTATCTCTCAATATCAGATGGAGGCTGCTAACAACCCTCCCTCTTCTGCCCAGATCATGTACTTTAAAGCCAGGCTGCAATGGGAGATCAATGTAAGTAACTGATGACCGGATGACCGGCTGACTTTGGTGGGCAATGCTGAGATTTCCAACAGACATTTGTTACGCCACTCCTGCAGTACTCAGCTGCAAGGAACATTGTTTCTGTTGTTCCAAGCCCCGTCGCTCATATCCTGACATTGTATCCCATGCTCACCTGGAACACTGTTCCAGACCACATCTTTTCATCCCACCTATGTCAGTTTGATGATGTTGCAGCTCTGGGACATCCATCCTGGATGGGGCACACCGAAATTCTGAATGAACCATGGCAATGGGGTCAAATCATGAGGTCCTGTGTCGTTCACTACCAGCATTGGATGGAAAATGGAGTTGAGGATGATGGCTTGGTTCTTCCTGAGGAGGTAAATGACTCATCAGGCCCATCAGTGATGGGACTTAAGATGATTTGAGCACGCCTGGTAGCATTGATGGAGGAGCAAGATGAGGGTATCCATGAGAAGATGGCAGAGGTGAAGATGTACCCTGACATGCTACAGAGATTGAAGAGAGGCAGGGGAGTGGAGTCCTCTTCACTGTGTTTAGATTAAAGAGGTCTTCATTTCATACATGATGTAAAATATTATATTCTGTCCAAATGATTGTCTTGACTCCCGAATATTTTGTTCCGGATTTCGAGGACTGGATTTCAAGATCTGGATGTAGAGTCCTAAATCCCAAATGCTGAGTGGCGAATGCCCGAGTGCCGAGGTACTCAGAGTTTGGGACTCAATTCATGGGACTCGACTTCCGAATGGCAAGATTGCCTCACATATTTCTGAGTGGCAAGTCACGAATCTTAGGTACTGAACTCCAAACCCCAAAATTGTGGACTACTGAATTTCATGGTTTGGGGTTCAGCACTCAAGATTTGAGACGAAATAGATATCTGTGCCACAGTTCGGGGTTCAGCACTCACATTGTGTGGATCAATATCTTTCACATTGTTCTGAGTCCCATGTCCCGTGTGCCAGATGCCGGGGCTCGGGGTTTGGCACTTAAAATGTGTGAATTCATATCTTTCACATTGTTATGAGTCCCGGGTCCTGACTGCTGGAGTGCCAGCTGCCGGGGTTCGGGGTTTGGCACTCAACATGTGTGGATCAATAAATTTCACATTATTCTGAGTGCTGAGTGCCGAGTTCTGGGTGCTGGGGCTCGGCATTTGGCATTTGGCACTTAACATGTGTGCATCAATATCTTTCACACTGTTGTGAGTCCCGAGTCCCGAGTGCCGGCTGCCGGGGTTTGGAGTTCGGCATTTAATATATGTGAATTCATATCTTTCACATTGTTCTGAGTCCCGAGTCCTGAGTTCTGGCTGCCGGAATTTGGGGTTTGGCACTTACTATATGTGAATTCATATCTTTCACATTGTTATAAGTCCCGAGTCCCGACTGCCGGAGTGCCGGCTGCTGGGGTTCAGGGTTTGGCACTCAAAATGTGTGGATCAAAGTCTGTTGCCTCACATTGTGCTGTCTCACATTTTGCTGAGTCCCGAGTGTCAAGCCTGAATTCGGACTATCGATTATTGAGTCCCGAATTTCGAGTATCGAGTCCCGAGTCCCAAGATACTCAGAGTTAGGGACTCAATTCATGGAGCTCGACTTCCGACTTGAGTTCCAGAACTGTTGATGCTCTAATTGGTACATGGTATTTGTGTGTTGCTACTAACATGGGTAACAACTCTTCTAACTTCTTTGATCTTTCACACCGTGGTTAGTATGCAGCCTTTGACCCTAGCCCATCCACATGAGGGAACCCTGGCATAAATGTGCACAGAATCCCTCATATACCATGCCCAAGCAATCCGATCCCCTTCTACTCCATGAACCCATGTCTCACAATCCTTCCCGAAAATGCAATCATACAGCCAGAATCATACCTGAATTCCAGCTGAAGGCTTGGCATACTCATCCGAGCATTAGAATAGTTCCCCATGGTGGTGAGAATATTGAAGCATTCAGGAATCAATAAATGGTCTCAATGATTGGGGGTTTCCCGATTGGAAATGATGGAGAGGCTGTTAAACATGGATGCCCAGTACTGCAGGGTCTCTGGCATCTGTGGCAGTTCCTTGCTCAGTGCCTTATCTCCGAGGTGTGACAAGGCTCGTAACCCTGCAAAGTACTGCTGAGGATGCATGACCTGAGTGCCGCCGATGCGATGGCTGCCAGCCTTGCAATAGCTTTGAGGATATTCTCGGAGGAGGGTCCCTTCAATGATGCAGATACCTCTAGGTCTGACAGATTCTATGGGATTGGTGAGTTTGACTCCAGAAATCACCATCTCATCACATCCTACTTCATGGCCCTGTTGAAACCATGCTGGAGATAAATTGATGCATCCGGGAGTTGACCCAACATTTTCCGAGCCCTGTTTGAACCATTCTTGATTATATTGCCAATTGCCATCAGCCTTTACACTTTTTTTGAGGCTTGGACCCAGCAAATCGGTGGCCACCCTAATTTCCTTCTGTAGGTACCATTTGATATTCAATATCCATTGAGTAACAATCTACACATTACACACTTGGGTGGTCTCGGTCAGGGCATCCAGGAGGTACCATGCGATGATGGTACCGGAAGCATCAATAATTGTGGCAGGTTTGTCCACCAACTTTGTGCCCTCATGGCCAGGAGGACACCTCTCAAGCAACTTCTCCTCTTTCTCCTCATTATGCCCAGTGTTCTTTGGGGATATCAATTTGCTATATCTTGCAATATCAATCTGCATCTTAACTGTCATGAAAGAATTTGAATGATCAAACAAATTTTCAACATCTGCAGGAAGACCCACTGGGATTTTTATATGCCTTTATGAGTACATCAGCCAAGCGATTGCACGCCATCACCAGATCAGTGTCCAGGTTCGGAGAAGGTATAACTGGTTCTCCTCCAGTCTTCTCTGCATGGAATTTTTGTTCGGTATATTCCCCTGCTTCATGAGTGACAGCCAGGGCCCAAGTGCGCCAGATTTTTATGTCACAAGTGGACATGGAAGAAGTGTTCATGTTGGAAGTTGATATTGGGAAATCAGATGCTGAATGCTGGATATCCAGACTTTGGTGTTAAAGGGTGTGGAGATAGCGAGGATCAGATAAGGGAACCTTGGATGATGTTGGCTTTCAAAGCTGTATTATCATCCATTGCTCAATGAAATACCAGATGATTGGAAGTGTGCTGGATATCAGATATTCATTTGTCGAGACACAGGTTCGGAACTTGGCATCTCATAGGGCAACCAATTTTTGCACCCCAGTGTCCACATTCTACAAGACAACATAAGCACCATAAAAGGCCATGTCAAGCAGAGACCTGGGTCTCGGAACTCGGAACTTGGTATGCTTCATCTGATTTTCGGGGGTCGGAACTGGGTGTCTTGTAGGGCAACACAAGCCTCGCACCCCGCTTTCCACATTCTACAAGACAACCTAAGCACCATAAAAGGCCATGTCAAGACAGCACCTGCTGCTCCGGGAACTCAGTGACTGTGATTTATTACCTCCTCTGATTTGGATGATATGCAACTCCCTCAGCTCCGTCATGTCTACAATTATCATACACATGGGCCCACCCATCTATATTTTATACCACCCTTGGCCCACCCGTCTAATATAATATACTGTACAACACCCTTGGCCCACCCATCTAGTAAATATTTATATAACACTCTTGGCCCACCTGTCTAATACCTGTCTAATTTAATATGTGTCTGGGCCCACCCATGTATGTGATAACAAGTACCCTTCACATACCTGTCTATTTGATACACATCTACCTTGATACACCCATACACCCATCTACATGATATCCAACTACCTTGGCCCATCTGTCTACCGGATATTCATGTACATTGGCCCACTCATCTACTCTACATATTCCTTGCATGGGCCCACCCACCGTCATCGGGAATAATATAATATTCCTCCCGGCCCATCCATCATCAACGAGGATATTTCTACCATGGGCCCATGGTCCGCTGGCCCGTATCATATGGGATATTATGCACGTCCGTTCACTCGTATAATACGGAGATAGTTCACTGTAATATGTGAGGAGCTAACAGTACTGGAACTAAGTAGAATCCTTGGTGGTGCAAAGAGTGAAAGGTGAGGTGCTTATGTAATCATCAAAAGTGCGAACCTAAGGTAAGGAAAGTCCCAGTATGAGACACCATGCAAAAACTACCTTTTCAACCCCAGCCTGAGTTTGTCTGTCACACCAGACTCGTTGATTATCCATACTAGATACTTACAGTATATAAACCACTTGTAGATCTCTGTAGAACCTTAGTTCGAATATCATCTTAGATTCTGCTCATTCTGTTTCCTCTGGACTTGAGTTACTTTCTGCTCTAGTCATCTTCCATGACTTGGGATTGATTCCTTTAGTCTATATCTCCAACTCTATCTTCGGATAGTCTACCTCTGTTAGTTTCTAGTTAGGAACTCATTCCGAAGCTAGCCTTAATCCTCATTCCATCTCTATGCTCCAGACAACCTTCGGATGTACCATATCCGATACCTTTGGACGTCCAGATCCGTCACACAACTCCTCCTGGATCTTCGGACGTATACCTACCCTCTGAAATAAGGGGCATTACTTGGGAAAGGGGCACAGTGCATGAACTGAGGCCAAAGCCCTTCAGATCTTTCACCCTTTGAGTACGGTCTTAACACCAAAAAGGATATAGGACAAAGGATCAAGGCTCCGGCCTAGGGAATGATCCCATAGGTCTGAGTCAGAAGCTTACAAGGGCCGGAGCCCAAGTGCAAGAACGGAAATGGATTTATATAGACATGGTAACAAGATACAGAAGTCAAAGGAATATACAGAAGTAGGAAAGCAATGATCAGACTGAGGTCTGCAGGAGTTGTACTACAAGTTTATATACTGTAGGTAGTATGTCGGAAGGCAAGTAAGGATGGTCCGAGTCTATGTCTGAGGCATTGCGGAACACAAGGCCATGAACTCAGAAATAAGACTTGTACGAAATATCTTATCAAGATGGAAGTCAAGATAACCAAAAGCCGGGCACAGATATTAACCTAAAAGGAGTAATGCACAGGTGCGCAGGAATATTTTCGGATATGAGAATGGATCAGATATGAACATGGATCGGATGGGTGGATCAGATCGGATGGATGGACTGAGTTGGATATGGATATGGATTAGATATGGATGGATATGGATTGGAGTGGATGGGTGGATTGGATATGTGAGCTGGATTGGATGGGCGGACTAGGATGTATGGATTGGGTGTCCGGATGTCCATGGATCGGACCTGAATGTATGGTATATGACAACTGATCAGAACTGTTTGCACCAGGATAGATGATTTTTGTGCTTCCTCCACAATTTTGCCCTTTTCATTATGCAGTGCCAATTGACTGTCAACCACATCAATAAATCCAGACACATGGATAATCCTTCCTCTTCCTTCTTCTGCAAAATCTGTTGACCAGGTAGTAGACTAATTTTTTAAGTGTTGTCAAGTTATGAGGTAATGCATGAACTCACTAAGCATGTGTTTTGTAATCATTTGCATGAAAGCAAGACTTATCGTGCCAAACTGTGATCATCTTGACTTCTCCAGTTGCCAGGTTTGGTTCCACCCAATGCAGCTCAGGGCCTTCATAATGTGCCATATGAGACTCAAAAACAGCCATAGCAGGTAAGAACACCTCCTGATGATATTTTTTTACATCCTTGCACTCATGGTCATCCATGTACACTCCCTTCTTTAATACTGTGTGTTGCCATCCCAATTTGATTAGCCATTGCCATGCCATTCATTCACTGAGTTGTTGCAGATCAGTGATGTTTGATGAGGGGATAATAGTGTCATTAAGGGCATATTGGAATTTGCATGGAGTAATTTCACCAATGGACTGAGATGTTAGCCACTGATGACATGCCAGTTGAAGCCTCTCATTTTTGAGAGGGCTTAGTGCATTTTCTCTCCCACCATGCTTCTCAATGGGAAGTTGTTCAAATACTTGGTAATGATGTGCAAGAGCTTGTACTTTTCATGCAAAGTATGCACCTTCTCCTTCATGCCATTGACATGCAACCTCTAGGCTGGCTACAATTTTGCCTGTTCCTTTGAGGTGAAGTGTTGCAAAGTTTCAAATCAGCAATAGCTGGTTCACTTGAGACAGGGGTAAAGTCTTCCCTCCCTTTGTGAGATCCTTCTGGATTTGCTCACTCAGTTTATCCCAACTTCTGATATCAACCCCAGCCTGCTCTCACTCCTCCAGCTCCTCTTCCCATGCCTCTTCTGCATTATGAGCAAGACCAGTGTTGAGTGGTAAGTCCAGCACTGGGGTCTGAGACACAGGAGACATGATATTAGCATCAAGTCCATTGTCTTGACTGGACTCCACAATGGGTTCTGAGTCACAACAAGATGTCAAAGGTGAAGATTCTTCAGTAGTAGATGTGATATGTGTTGACTGGTATGATTTTGGCTGAACCATGAATCCAAGATAAGTGAGTGGTTTTTGATTTTTAAGGAGTTGTTTATACTGTCATTGAGTATGGATTGATTTGCTTCCAACATCAGGGCCCTTCTTGCAATGACTTGGATGGCTTGTTTGTTGGGCCCTGTGCTTGGTCTCCCTTGGAGGCAGCCATGTCTCATCATGTGGATCAGCATCCATGGATGCTGCAAAATCAATTAACCATGAACAGCAGTTGCTGTTATCCAGATCATCCAAGTGAGTGATATCCTCTTCATCTGACTCCATATCTGATTCATCATGATTAGTGACAAATTTTAGACTGTCAAGGATTGTAGGGGGTTGCCAGTTTTCTTCTGATCCATGATCACTGACACTTGCAGGGCTGGCCCAGGCTCAAGAACATAAATATGAAAACCTTGTTCCTTTTGAGGGTAAGTCTTCTGAGTCATTTGATTCAGAAGTTGATGAGATGCTGGCTGTGTGAAGCTGATTTTGAAGCCTTTTGATATTCCTTTGTTGTCTGTGCTTGGGTGGGCATCTATGGCTCATTTTGAGTGAGTCAACTCAAAGCTGACTTCAAACACAGCAAGCACTAGATTTTTTTCTCTCTATGTACACTAACCTTTTATGAACTATGCCTACCAGATCAAACTTACCCTAACCTAAAGAACACTTTCTGCATTTTTCAGGATTTTTCCCGATTTGTTTGGGGGTTGGCCAAATTTTGACCACTCAAAAAGTCAGACCTCGCCCAAGAGAAATGGGCTTGTGCAAATCAGTTCATTATATCTTAAATATGATGTCTGTAGCATTAAATGTATGATTCAAGCAGTTGTGGAGTGTATAAAAATCAAAGACCAAACTTCTCGAGTTTGCTTGTCCACGACTGTAGGTGGACACCATTAAAGTGGGGTGACAATCAATAAAATGCTGACTGTTATATCATAATGGGTTATAATTGGCATACATTGTTAGGCCATTTTAATGGATTAAAATGCCATACAAAAGCTTCCAACAATAGGAGGAAATGCCTTGGTGGGATAACTAGAGGTGAGACAAATTTAGGGAAATCTATCGGCATTCAACTTCACAGTGCTTTGACAGGAAGTGGTTACTAGGTTGAAGTGGACCAAAAGTTTATAATGTGTCCGAAAGGCGGTTGTTTGGCAAAGGCTTTGGATCTAAACAACTTGCTTCGTCCGGGCCCTTGGGCCCCCATAACGCTGCACACTGTGCTGTGTACTGTACATCACGTGCCTCAGATCACTGGTGTTGTGGTTTTCTTTCGCCTCGCACCTTGTGTTCTGTCCCTTCTGCCGTCCTCAGTGGCCACTAATTATTCTGTTGTTATTACTGCTGCTCGGTCATTTAGCTGTGATATCTTCCATTAGAAGTGTGCGTTTCGCTTTTAGCATTCGCTAATTTGTGACCAGGTTGGCTCCCTAGTCGGGTTCTGTAACCTCTAAACCTCTATTGACGATGTCTTCTCAAAACTGCACCGAGTAACTCTTGTACTCGTCCTTACCTTCTCAAGGCGTTGCACACTTATCGTGTTTCGAAAGGAGAGTCCATGCACGCGTTCTGGATATTGCCAATCGTCCACCCCTGATATGGACCATGCTACCCAAGCATACTATCTGCTTTATGATCCCTTATACTACCCCAAGTGTCTGCCGCGTTTTATAATGCTTCCAGGTTCTGTGTTGTGGTTACAATCCTGGCTTGCTGACCACGCCCGGTCGTGTTTACTGTTGTAGATGCTCTCGGATAGGTCAGCTGAGTCGGAGATTAGTGCTCGCGCCGCTACGATGAGAACTGTACGCGGCATGATTGTCATGCCGAATTTCACAGCGAAAATGCCGCAGGGGCGAAGGGCGAGGCCCAGGACACAGAAACGGGAAGAACCGACGGAAAAAACAAGTCTGCTGTAGGACAGACTCGTCCAATTACCCGTGTATAAACTAAATTACAGCTGTTTGCATAAATGATGACAGTACGTGCCTTCTAGAGAGGTGCGTTGGATTTGTGGTTTGTCCAGGCTGATACCAGATATTTGATTTCCCCTACCTCTTGGCTGTCCAGGCTGTTTCGGTCATGGTCATGGGGTCACAATTGAATATTGAACCTTCTGATTCTTATTACGTGTGTTCGCACTATATAAACCGCGTCGTCTCTTATCTTCATATCTCAGTGCTGAGGCCCGAGGTATGGTATCTAGTCTCTCGTTGTCCTGCCGTCTCTTACTATACTTCCCTAGAGTGTTTCACGTCTTAAACTCTAACAAAGATGAACTTAGGATACCAGTGCGGTCTGCGTGCACATCAATTGCTAACTCCAGGCTTGTCCAGACAGATCATTCCTTCCTTCCGCCGTCTATATACCGAAGCCAGAGTTCAGACAACAGATTCCCAGCTGATTGTTCCTGCTCTCGGCGCTTCTTTTCCTCATAGGTGGCTGCGAGACGCCTGCCAATGTGCAGCTTGCGTGCATCCTTCTACATCTCAGAAACTTCATAGGACATCGGACATTCCTGCTGATGTTCGTCCCATTCCTCATGGCGTAACTTTCAAGGACAGTGGCATACACGTCGAATGGGCAGATGATCACAAATCGTTTTACGAGCATTCTTTCTTGGAACGCCACTCATCTGCTCAACGACTGTCATCTTTTCACAAAGATGTGCAGCCGATATCTTGGGATGCATCTACCATATCCAAAGTACCTGACCTCTACATGACCTACGAAGCCATAAAGAAGCCTTCCCAGCTACTAGCTGCCATCACTCAGCTTACCCGCTATGGACTGCTCTTCCTCACAGGTGTCCCGAACACCGAGAACACAAACAAGGGATGCGAGCTCCGCAAACTTGCTAGTATGTTCGGCGAAGTGCGCGAAACCTTCTATGGGAGACTGTGGGATGTCAAGAACATCCGTAACAGCAAAAATATCGCTTATACCAATCTTGACTTAGGTGTGCACATGGATCTTCTGTGTGTGGTTTCGGTACGCTGTGTCGAGAAGGCTCTAATTATCTGACAGATACTTCCAACACCCTCCTCGATATCAGATTCTCCACTGCCTTCGTAATCGTGTCATAGGCGGTACTTCGCGTTTTGTTGATGGTCTCCACGCTGCAGAGACGTTGTACAAGACCCATCCAGTGGACTTTGATATTCTGGCTACCACACCGGTTCCATTCCATTACATCAATGATGGACATCATCTTCATTATGAACGCCCTACCATCGAACTCGCTTCGTTGCCTGCAGCAATAGGCACTGGCTCACCGACCTCTGCGTCCAGCGTGCCAGAAATAAAGTCCATTAATTATGCCCCGCCTTTCCAAGCTCCCCTACTATTAGATTCAACTCCCGCATTTTACGATGCTCTGGGACGCTACGCCACTATGCTTGAGGACCCTATGAACATTCTACGTTATACCCTGCGTGAAGGTGATGCCGTCCTGTTCGACAATCGACGGGTTTTGCACGCACGCACTTCGTTCACTAGCGATGGCCGTGTGGATGCAGATGGCGAGATGGATCGATGGCTCAAGGCTTGTTATCTTGAAGCTGATACCGCTTTAGATCGGGGAAGGGTGTTGAGGACGAAGCTTGAGAATGGCTCTCTCTAGGGGTCATTAGGTTGCTGCAGAATTGAACAAGAAAACAATAGGAACGGCGATGTTGCAAATGAGTCGCGAAGATTGTAAAGTTACATGTACGAATTGATAAGAGTTTACATAAGCACAAATCATTGTCAATATATATACATACCCCCAACATGTCAAACAGCAACTCTCGACTACAACTTGCTCTTTTCTGCCTTTTTGATGAAGGCAACACCATTGCCCAATGCAGGCTGCGCCAACTGTTCAGGACAAGACAAGGGATAGAATGACAAGTATCTCACTTTGCCAGATGTCAGATTCTTCGTGATAAACGTAATTTCTGAGGTGCCGTTCGGACCAAGTCCAACTTCCCATGCTGACGTCTCGAGCTCATCGCCAGGTTTTACAGGCGACGTGAACCTTGCGCCAAAGACGGTCATGGCACGAGAATCCCCGTTGGCTATCACCTGAATTAACCCTCTTGCAGCGAACCCATAACTTGACAACCCATGCAAAATAACACCACCAAAGCCCATCACTTTGCCAAGTTCCGGGTCTGATAGACAGCTCAGTCTGAGAAAAATCCATTACATGTACAAAGAGCCTACCAATGTGCAGAGGGTTGTAATCACCGCTCAGCCTATAAATCAGGGCTTGTTCTGGTGTTGTCTTGTCCCGGACGACCCAATCCGGTTTTCGGTCCTTAGGGACAGGTTTCGCCTGAGGTGGGGCTGCAATAGCTTTAGAGAACTTGTCTCCGTTGGCCTTTGAACCAAGATAAAAGGCTGAACTCTGTTAACTCGTGTCAGTATAGTAGCAATTCTGCTTGGGTGAGCGCCCCACATAAAGCTTCGCATATGGAACACCATGAGAGTCTAGCAATATAGATTCATTGTCGATAATGATTCCAGACTCTGCAAATATTGTTAACCAGGAGAGGTGCTCGTATATTTCAAAAACGTACTGTTCTCGTGTACACCAACTACTCTTCGAGAAAGCTTCCAGCCGGATCCACTGGCCACCGGAAGGTCTTTCAGGATTTCGATGCTTTGAGTTGCATGGACCTAAAGACTTGTGAACACGGATTGAATAACACAATTTGCGAGCCACTTACCACCCTGTTGGAGTTCAGCTTGGAAAACCGGGAAGAGGCTCACCGCCCGTTCTGGCTGCGAACAAGGTGACATCCTGGTCATCGCCTATCGATATCAACGCCTTTAGTTCACTACTCAGATGTCTAATTGACCACACCTTTGAGTGCGAGCACTACAGGGTATGTCGGCAGTGGTCCCCAGGACTTGTCTACAGGAAACGTTAATGGTCGAACATAAGCATGTCAGAACAACACTACCAAGCTCTACGAAGTTGGGTTAGTGTGTATGAAGCGAACGAGGATGCACATTTCCTCACCATATACCAAAGACAGCTCGTCATGTTTCGCGCCTACCCCGAGAGCATACGTGATGATGTCCTTACGAGTCCACGAAACCTACATATAAGTAAGTACAGACTTGCACATGTACTGTCAATATAACGCTGAGACGCACTGGTTGATCTTTAGGCTTGAAACCGACAGCTTTCCCAAGGTCGTAGCTCATGGTGGTAGAGGTAACAGCGTCGAAGGGTTGATGCTCTTAGTGAGATTTATCTAATGTGAAAGTTCAATATCAATGAGTGAGCCTGAAACCTCCGGCTATGTGAATCCCGGAGCACTTGCCGTGCTGGCAGCCGATGATGTCACCACGTCATTGACACTAAACTCGCACGATGACCCTTCCAACCTGAGGTGTGCCATTTTTTTCAGCTAGAGAAAAGTCGCAGTCCGTGATCTATGCGGAGTAGTTTCTCACTCAATAGAATTCGGACTAGCGTCTGTATTCTGCCACTATTGACAACAGCCTGGAACCTTCACCCATTTCTCTGAAGTTCATTCAGCCGCATCCGTATGTTCTTGTCCGATCACTGATTTCACACTGAACTTGATACCATCCTCGACTATCTGTGTCTCTCTTCATCGTGCCATCATGACAAGGCCAATCTATTAGGCTTGAACGTAAGGTTTTCAAATTTCAAGTTTCATCAACGAAGTACTCCCCTGGGCTAGTGCGGGTATATGTTTTTGGTTTTTACCTCTTCCCGTAATATCCCTCGTTACAGGCCCTTCCATTTAATATTTAGAAATATAAACTCACTCTCCCAGAAGTGACTTCGGCCAGGATAGGTCCAAGCAACCCTCTTCTGCAAACACCCCCCTGCTCTTGGTACTGTCCACGACAATACCATAGAGCTCGTAGAAGTGCTGGGCGTTGGTAGTTACGGTGTCGTCTATTGCATCGTTGACACCCGTAATGTCCTACTCACCTCCTACGCCGTCGAGTGTCTCACAAGCTCCCACATCAACCACTGCACGTTACAGCGTCTGTTTCCTATACGTGAGATATCTCTACATCGCCTCGCTTCAGTGCATCTGAATGTGGTCAAGGAGGGCAACCACACCTACATTATTATGGATCCGCTGGCGACGGCGACCTTTTGCCCCACAACTTGAACTGCTGTCTGGGTCATGACCAGCTCGTTAAACACGGTTCCTTGACCGTGGAATTCGGCGTCATAATCAGACTCTAGGTTCCAAGCATGTCTGCAGGACCCGGCTAACCTTTTGCTGACCGTCCTTGCCATTACATCCGAGGTGAACAAGGTTTTTGCCGTATTCTAGAAGTGGGTTAGATGCACCACATTCAGAGGTTCGTGTGGTGATCGGGATTCAGGACGTGGAACACTTCTACCGCCGAGGGTGTAATGTTTGAAAGCAGCACGGTCCGTTGTGCCTGGGAGATTGATGTCAACTTGAGACTTCTCTGATTACGAGAAACTTACTGAAGCTCAAGATCTTTTGGAGCAAGGGTTAGGAGGCAGAGATGAACTTTGCGAGGCTTTCTGTTCAAAATCTGGCTCGGATGCAGTATTCGTCGTACAATGCAACCTGGGCAATCGAATCCTCTATTCTGTTGCTATCACCGTCTTTGATTGAGCCGCCCATATCTACGAGTCTCCTCATACTTTACCATCGACACACCCGTCCCAATCCACTGTTTCTAGCTCGTTACCTTCTGTTCCTGCCTGTCTCCCTAAGTACTGTTAATCTGGCTACGGGAGACTAACTCGCACTTCCATTCATTAGCTTGACGTCACAAGATTCTAGACTGCACACAGCTATGAGAAGCTAGTTGGTCTGCAGGCCCAGTTCTAGATTTGTTGGGAAAACATCTTGCCACACTGGATGGAATATTGAATCTACCAAAACTTTGTTCATCGTAACATAAATAAAACACGAAACGACTATGCAACTCTGGTTGTAGGGAAGCAGAAGATGGTCTAATATACAAAGAGTGTCACTGACAACGATTGATATTCCTTTCCGCCCATTGTGCTGGCATGAATGTTCTCCGTCTTTGTGATGGGCACAGTCATCGGTTTATGCTCCGGTCCACATCGCGTACACCTCGCTCTCTGAAGAGCCTGTGACGCCCCTCGGTTCAAGGGACCGTGACATGTGGGACTTGCTACCTACTTGCTTGCCACCCACTTGGAAGTGTACTTGCAGGATGGTGAGGCAGAATACAATTCCCTTTGAAAACGTTATGCAAACAGCATGTGTACAAGCCAAGTAAACTAACCATAATAGGAGAGACGGCGTCAAGCACGGTATATTGACCATTGGATCCGGATAGGTATGCCAGAAGAATTGAAAGGACGCCCGTCGCATATATAGCGCCACTTTCCACAATGACGATCAAAATGGGTAAATACATAGCAAAACCGTCTGACATGAAACGGCGAGTGCGATAGATGCGCCAGGCAATCAAAGCTGTCAGGTTGTCATCAGATCTCGCAAGCCAGATATGGAATAGACGTACAAGTGCAGGTGACGCTTGTAATCATGGTCAATGTGAAGAATGTTGTGATCCATGAGTGCGCAGTGGTGAAAACGGTGGACGAACTATTCGCTTGGGAAAGGGACCAAACAATAATGTAGCCAGTCACTGCGAAACATCACGGGATAAGATTGAAGGCGATAATACACTTCAAGACGCTCACCAGCATTTGTACACAGCACGATTAGACCAGGAACGGCGATAAAGAGGCTTCTGTGGTTAAGTACATAACATCGCCAAACCTACTGCCCTATCACTGAGATGAGAGAACAACCTGTCAAGCGGAGAAACTCACAAGGACACAATCAGCGAGAACAGTTTGTGTGACGTAAAGTATAGTTTTTGCGAGTTCCAATGGTGCAGCAAGGTTGGAATAATAGACATTTGCACTCATCTTGCCCGCATTAAATACGAATGCCTCCAAAATTCGAACGAAATCGACAATTAGATGCTAGGATTATTTATGTTGAGCA
>JABCPU010000358.1:0-69268 GCA_016800925.1 Suillus spraguei | reverse complement strand
CATTCGGGTCCTGTCTGCTTATGCCGCGGCACATGACTGGGAGCTCGATTGTTTTTGACGCAAAACGTGCATTCCTCTGGGGTAAACTGCAGGAGATGTTTATATGCGTCAACCTCCTGGATTCGAGCATCTCGGGCCTGACGGATCGAGCCTTGTCGCGCACCTTCTATCCTCTCTATGGTCTCAAGCAAGCCGCTTATGACTGGTACGAGCTCCTACGTGATGTTCTGACACGTCTCGGTTTCTTACGTTGCGAGGCGGACTATGCGGTGTTCATATTCGATCACATCAATGCGCAGGGGGTACGCATCATCTGCATCATTGCGTGGCACGTCGACGATGGCCTGGCAGGATCTAACAATCGTGCGTTCCTCGACCAGACTAAGGGTCAGATTGCCGAGCGCTTTGGCATCACCGATCTCGGGGCCGTGACGAAATACTTAGGGATCCAGTTCATCAGGGATTGTCAAACACGCGAACTGTGGATGCATCAAGAGGATTACATTCTTCATCTGCTGGATGAGCATGGTATGACTAATTGCAACCCCGTTGCTCTTCCAATGGATCCGAACTTTCCGTTCGGGCGTCCTACTGATGTCTTTCCTCACATTGACGACCTCCCTACCGAATATCGTAAGCTCATCGGCGAACTTCTGTACCTGGCCATGTACACCCGCCCCGATATCGCGCTCACCGTCATGCGACTCTCCCAATACAACTCGTCTCCCGAGCCGAAGCACTACTCCGCCGCTAAACATGTTCTTCGCTACCTCGCAGGAACAATCACAATGCGCACCCACTACGGTGGCCCGGGCATCAATCCAGCGTTGCACGGATTCTCAGACTCCGATTGGGCGTCATGTCCTGAGGACCGTATCTCGATCTCGGGTTACGTCTGGTTCTTGAACGGAGGTCCCATATCACACTTGGCAAAGAAGCAAACGACTCAGGCGTTGTCCTCGTGCGAAGCAGAATACATGGCGCTTACAGCGGCAATTCAGGATGGCATTTGGCTTAAGTCCCTCTTCGAATGTCTTCAGTTCTCCTTCTCTGTTCCTCTGCAACTCTTCGCTGACAATGTGGGCGCCATTGCTCTCTCTAAGGAGGCCGCGAATCACATCCGCATGAAACATATCGACCTTCATTACCACTTCATCCGTCATCACATCGAAGAAGGCACTTTCATACCCGTATGGGTCTCCACGCACAAGAACACAGCAGATATCTTCACAAAGGCTCTCCCCATCCCGCATTCACTCATCATCGTTCCGGACTGTCGCTCGTTACACGTTGAAGGGGGTGTGTTGGCATTCAACATCGTCATCTCGCTCGTCACTTTGTTCGTCATAGTTAACTTTCTATTTTTGTTCTCGGACTCTATACGTATGTACGCCTTATAATCCTCGCGCTTCGCCCCGTTCATACCTCAGTTGTTCTTATCACAACGCTGAGGTATGTATCTTTGTTTCTTGCACGCCGTCCTTAGCTCATGTCACTGTACCACTAGACCTCAGTTCTAGGTACTTTTAATATTAGTTGTTCTTATCACGATGCTGAGACCTCGGTTTAGTTTCCTTTCAAAAGGACGTTGACCTCACCACCATCGCCAACGTACAAAGATACTTGTTTAATACTCCTTTCGCATCGCATACAATAGACGCGCTGACAGGAGGTTTCACCAATTTCACATACAGGATACACCTTAACAACTCATTCGAGGGGCAAGGAAACATTTGGTTGAAGTATGCACCACCATATGTTGCTGCATACGGCGATTCGATAGCTCTCCATACAGAGCGCCAGGTGAGGCTGCCTTTGACGCGATGTTACACTGGATTGATGACGACCTGCAGAAATTTGATGTGGAAGCTTTACGACTCGTCCGCAAGATGCATGCTGATGACAATATCATCACCGTTCCTAATGTCCATCTCTTCGACGAAGATGCCCACGTCATGATCATTGATGATTGTGGGATGACGCTTGTACGCTAAACAACTGGTGATTGACCAGGCGCTGCCACAGACAGTCGCTGAAGAAATCGGTATTGCGATTGGTCCGTTTTCTTGGGCGCATCCATGGCTGGAACAAAGACGCGTCTTTCGATATGGGTATTTTCAGCAACAACGAAGGGGGCAGGACGATCTCGGGCTTGGATTACATACGGTCGCCTCATATCTACACTCAGTGGCACAGATGACGTGGCGGCTTTGGCTGACCCCGGCCTTGACATCCCTGAGAAGAAACTGGCCGTTATTTCGAAGCTAGCGGAGACCCGCAGTCATGAAATTGGTAGCACGATAGAGGTGATGACACATGGAGACTTCTGGCCTGGGAATATCATGGTGTCCCTTCGGAGAGAATCAGAGGGAGGCATGCCTAGGTTAGAAAAACTTTATGTGTTGGATTGGGAGTTGGCGAGGGGGGGTCTTCGGGGGCTAGACATTGGTCAGTTTTGCGCAGAGATGCAGCTGCTTCAGCGGTTCTATCCAAGCCGTCAGGAGGAGGCATTCACGATTATGAGATCCTTCCTCTTGACTTATAGGGGAGGGAGTGGGCCTGATGAAGCGCTCGCAAGGGTTGCAATTGCACACGTTGGAGCACATCTGGTTACTTGGACCGCACGAGTGGATTGGGGAGATAGGGAAGTCACCAGAAAGATGGTTACTGAAGGAGTTGATTTATTAATTGGAAGTGCTGAAGGGACCTTAGCTTGGCTGGAGGGTAGTCTCGTTGGAAACTTGATGCTCACTTAATTTTTCAGTTCAGTTCACCTCGCTAGCCACACGAACCGAGTTTGAGCTAACTTTGTGTGAAAGGCAGCTTGAGCCGGCTTCAAACCAACTGGAAGCCAGTGTGCATGGAGTTAATGTTAATGCAACATTTTTGTTACCTCTACTTTAGAAATTCAAACATCTTAATGTGCCATCATCCATGTGCGAGGTTCCAAGTCAAGTTGATGGCAGATTTAGGCTGGGAGGCCCTTGGGATCTGGCATGTATGGTATGTTGTTATGTATACAATATGAAGTTGAATTCATTATGTAGATGCCACCTAGGTGTTGTATACTGTGCACAGAACATTATCAATGATACCAATCTTGCTGTCAAACTCGAGCATCTCACTGATAACTCATTGTCTTTGGAGCACGAATATCACATCTTAAAACAACTTAAAGGTGAGTTGGGATTCCACATGTCATCTGGTTCGGCAGAGAGGCAACATATCATGCACTGGCTCTCAACCTCCTTGGACCATCGCTACATGAACTCTTCCTCGCACACAACCAAAAGTTTGAATCTCTATACCATTGTTAATCTAGGTGACCAACTGTGAGTTGATTTATGGTAGCTATGGGACTGATGCCTAACCTATTTCCCAGCTCTCATCTCTGGAGTACATCCACTTGCACAACTATGTTCATGGTGACATTAAACCTCACAATGTCCTGGTTGGTTGTGGTGATTCAGAGTAAACTGCATTTATTATTGATTTTGGCGTTGCAAGGGAGTACTGGGATGCTGCAGCCCAAGTTCATATGCCATTTGTCATGGTAGATGTCTTACTGGTACTCCTGCATTTGCTTCCATCAACAACCACCTGGGAGTTGTCCAAGCTCATTGTGATGATCTCAAGTCTTTTGCATACATGCTAATTTATTTTCTTGCGCAGCTCCCTTCCATGGTTGCCCAATGGGCCGCAAGAAGCTCTCCAGCTCTTGCATACTGGCTGTTAAGACCGTACTCAAGGGGTGAAAGATCTGAAGGGCTTTGGCCTCAGTTCGTACACTGTGCCCCTTGTCCGAGTAATGCCCCTTATTTCAGAGAGGAGATATATGTCCGAAGATCCGGAAAGAGTTGCATAGTGGATCCGGACGTCTGAAGGTATCGGATATGGTACGTCCGAAGGTTATCCGGAGCGCGGGGATGGAAAGAGGACTAAGGCTAGCTTCAGAACGGATTCCTAACTAGAAACTGACAGAGGTAGACTATCCAAAGATGAAGTTGGAGATATAGACTATAGGAATCAATCCCAAGTCTCGGAAGATGACTTTGAGCGGAAAGTGACTCAAGTCCGAAGGAAGCAGAATGAGCAGAATCTAAGATGATATTCGAACTAAGGTTCTACGGAGATCTACAAGTGGTTTATATACGGTAAGTATCTAAGACAGATAATCAACAAGTCCGGGAGCGAGGGCTATGTACGAAGTGTAATTGAAGTCTATTAGTTAATGCGCAGCGGATCAGTAAGCACGAATCGGAAAATGAAACACAGGTAACGGATCAGTGACACAGGAAGGAATTATACACAGCCGGAGTACTGGAAACAGGATGAGAGACGAAAGGAGATAGACGCAGATATACACAAGGGAGATAGAGTGCGAGAAGTGAGCACATTCGGATGAGCAATCTGGACAGGATCTGTGGACCGGACGGAAATAGAATCGATCAGATCTGATCGGATATGGTCGGATCTGGGATTAGAAGTATGGTATATGACAGTATCCCCCCTTTAGGGCCGAACCCCTGAGGCACAGGAAGCATTGATCTGGATCGGATAAGATTAATGCGGGACAATGGAGAAGTTTGATGGTTGTAGTGCTGAGTCTGTAATCCGACAGATATACGGACATCAGACATCCGAAGTGATTCCTACCCCCACTTCATACATATTTGCAAAACAAGCGTCTGAGACAGCGGTAAGTTGCTGCGGTCAGCAATGATACCGCCAGAACTAGCGTTGTGCGTTGCGGTGCTACTGTCGTCGAGATAAAGTCAGTAACAGTTGCGTCTAGTGAGTGATGTCGAGCAGTGGGTCTCAGCGGTAGCGGTAAGGTTGCGAGTGGTGCAAAGAAACAGTAAAGAAGTCCACGGTACTTTCAGCGGTAAAGTAGCGGAGTGTGAGAAGTTCAGTCAAAAGTAACAATCAAAAGTCCAGCGGTATGCTGGCGGTAACGGAGAACGAGCATGATGTATTAACGAGCGATAAGGGAACTTTAAAGACTATGTCCACTACTGGGTTGATCCAGAGCTAGACAATAATCCTGACCTATAGTACGTGCAATGGTGTAAAATCAGGTACTTTATCGTGTGGGGTACGCAGTGCTTATATCCTAATTCGTATGTACTTGGAATACTCTAGGCGAGATCAGTAGCGCTGGAGTGTAGTAACCGCCATAAGTATACATAGCGCGAGGCGCTGCGGCATGAGGCAACATGTAATAACGCTTGCTGTGGAATCAGTGATAACGAACAGGAAACAAACTACGCACCAAATGGAGCTATGCGGACGCAGCAAGGACATGGAAGGACATCGGTTCATGGAACGAGGTGCGGCAGTCGGTACGGTGTGCGGTAAGCGTGGGATGCCGCCGGTACTGCTAAATGGGGTAAGACGGCCATGGACAAGTGGTAACTCCTGTAGATGTCATACGAGTGTCAAAATATAGGGTTTTAAGCCCAGCACCAATATGCTCGTTACAATGATCTATGATGACGAGGATAGCTGTATAGCTGGATGAGTCCAGAAGTTGCTCGATGAAATCCATAGAGATGGAGTTCCATGGTTTTTCCAGGATGGGGAGTTGCTTGAGTAATCCATAGGGCTTATGTCTCAGAACTTTGGCTCAGGTGCAGGATGTGCAGGATCTGACATACTCTTTGACATAGGCTCGTACTCCGGGCCAGGTGTAGTTGCTCGGATGAGCTCGAGAGTACGATTTTGTCCAAAATGTCGGATAGGGGGTGGTCATGGCAATTCCAGAGGATGCGAAGTCGTAGATCATTGGTATCCGGAACGTAGATGCAGTTGTCACAACAAAGAAATCCACCATCATCTATTGTCCATCTCGGATCTGAAGGGACCGGAAAAGTGCATTTGTGCGATGGGGTCATTAGGGAGTGCTATCAGAATGTCTTTCCAGAGGTGTTCGGTGTCCATAAGAACAGCTGCTCTAAGGACCGGAGTTGCTAAAATGGAAGCTCGTAGGGACGAAGCTAATTGTTCCGAAGTGAATATGGACGGAGGTTGTGAGGGTTAATCTGAGCATAGTCCTTATCCCCTCTTTAGGGTAGACTCCCATCGTCTAGTGAGGGAATCTGGCTTGACTCCGAGTTTTCCAGGACGGTAATGGATAACGAGGTTGAACTGATGGAGGAACTCAGACCAGTGGGCCTGAGACGGATAGGAGTTTGGTGGTGGAGAAGTACTCAAGGTTCTTGTGGTCCATGACAACATCTATAGGCTCGGACGAGCCTTCTAGGTAATGCTGCCAGGTTCGGAATGCAGCATAGATGGCTAGTAGTTCCTTATCATGGACATCATAGTTGAGTTCTGCACCGGACAGTGTCCGGAGTAAAATGCTACCGGACGAAGTTCCGAGTCTGGGCATACAATGGACAATATTCCAGCGATAGCATAATCCGAGGCATCAGTTTCCACAACTATAGGAACATCCGGAATCCAATGCTTAGCACTGGAGCGGAAGTAAAGGCTTTCTTGAGTGCGTCAAATGATTTCCGGCAGTCCTCAGAAAAGTTCCAAGTGACGCCCTTGCGAGTGAGTCGAGTAAGGGGGACCACAATATCCGAGTAATTGAAGATGAAACGACAATAGAAATTAGCAAATCCGAGGAAGGATTGGATGTCCTTGACTTTCTGAGGTTCCGGCCAGTCTATGATAGACTGGATTTTCTTGGACGACATTGTCAAGCCATCCAGAGATAGGAGGTAACCAAGATATTCGATGGAGGATGAATGGAATTCACATTTCTCGGGTTTGGCATATAGTCGGTGTTTACGGAGACATCGTAAAACTTCTCAGACATGTTCCTTATGACTTGCAAGGTCTTGGAATAGATGAGGATGTCATCCAGATATACTACAACACATACTCCAGCATATCGGCAAACACGCTATTGACAAAGCGTTGGAAAGCCGCCGAGCATTCGTGAGGCCTTCCGGCATCACCAACCATTCATAGGAGCCATAGCGCGTATGGAAGGAAGTCTTCCATTCGTCTCCTTCTGTTATCCAGACGAGGTATATGCGATCGGAGATCAATTTTGGTATAAACTTTAGCGTGGCTCGGGGAGTCTAGGAGGTCGGCAATGAGGGGTAACGGATATCGGTCTTTTTGGTGATGTGGTTGAGACCAGGAAATCCACACAAAGGCGGAGGGATCCATCCTTCTTTTTGACAAATAGGATGGGGGCTCCGTGGGAGAGATGAGGAGCGAGGAGTCCGGACAAGATGTTTTCATCAAGGAACTTCCAGAGGGCTTCAAGCTCGACCGGAGAAAGAGAATATATGGTTCTGAGAGGCGGACTAGCCCCTTCTTCCAACTCAATCTTGAGATCATAGGGTCGATGAGGGGGAAGTTGTCCGGCTTTGCCTTTGTCGAAGACATCCGCGAATTTGTGGTACTCGGAAGGGATTCTGGAGAGGTCTGGAGGATCGGATGATATGGATGCGGATCAAAGATTTACTTCGGAGGGACGGAGGTAGATGCTGAACTGAGTAGATCCTTCTAACTTGCAGGCATGGCAAAAGGCCACTGCGTTTATCAATGATATGTTAGGGACTGAAGTGCCAGCGGAGGGTTCGATTTGGTCAGAGGAGAGTCTCTGCCACGGATGGGGTGCTCTGAGGCAACGGAGATATTGGAGGGAGGAATTCTTCCTTGGATGGAATACCCGAAGGTAACGGAGGTGTTGGATTGGATTTTCCTGCCATGGACTGTGTCTGGAGGCAGCGATGATGCGGATGGGGTTAATGGCATTCCCTGTACAGTAGTTCGGAACTCGATGCTGCCCAATACCCAGTCAATCAACAGATTGTGTCGGGTGAGCCAGCTATATCCGAGAATGATATAACATGAGGAATCCAAAGGGGTGATGTAGAACGTGTCGGAAGTGATTACACGGAGGAGAATCGACGGATAAGTTTATGGCTTCGACAATATTGTTATTGCATGTACCATCAAACAAATGGAGCGGAAGCGGAGGAATCTGATAGGTAGGAATTTTATGTTTTCGGATGAAATCAGTGTCTATGAAGCAGTGGGAGGAACCACAGTCTATGAGGGCCGGAAAGTCAGATATATTGGAGAAAGACAGAAGAGAGACATATGGACACAGAGAGTTCGGATCAGGAAGAGTTACAGCATTGAGCTGTAGCTCCGTTGCACGGGTTGGGCCAATGCGACCCTCATCCCGCACGGAGTCAGGAGGGTTGCAGACTAATTTTTTGCCTCATCCGAGGCTTCCGTTCCGTTTCCGGAGTGAGCATGGTAGCATGGCCTTTGGCAGCACACGAAGTGGATTTGGTGCATTCCCGGGCAGTGTGACCAGGTCCACGCAGAACATACAGAGCCTTTTGTCAATACACCTCTGAACTCCTGGGTGGTTAGCTTTCCGTCTGCACCAACATGCTAGGAAGATCCGAAGCCTTCGGGGCAAAGGAGGATGTGGAGGATGTGGGCTTATTGAATTTGGGCATATCGGATCTGGACGAGTTGGAGTTCGTCTGGTCGGATGTTGACTGCCTGGGAGGATTGGAAGAGGTGGTTTTACTCTCTCGGGTGACTTCGCCCCTCTGCTCCCAGTAACGGGCGTCGATGGTCTGGGTGAGAGTCTTGAACTCCGAAAGGGTAGTGGGTTTACCCATGCGACTAATCTCATCTTTGATTGGGCCAGAAGTCCATTGTAGAATTGGCGTCATAGGGCTCCGTCTCCCCATTCGCATACTTGGGAGGCAAGTCGCTGGAATTCTACAATGTACTTGTTGATGCACTGTCCGTCATGCATGTGGAGTTGTTCTAACTGCATTTCTGCATCTCCAGAGGGATCATGAGGTCCAAAGTTGGTTTGGAGCTCGAGCATGAACTCAGAGTAGTCATCCATCCAGTCCAGACGGTTGCTATATCCATCCGAAAGGAGATCCGGTTCAAACCACTTGAGAGCCATACCCTTAAGGTAGGATTGGGCGAAATTGACTTTAGCGCGTCTGGAACGGAAAGCGTCAGGTTTGCTCTGGAAGTTGAGCTCACATTGGACGAAGAATGCCCGGAGCTTGCGAGGTTTGGATCCATCAAGGTATCCGGCTCATGGATTTTGACTTTGCTATCATCCGAGGTGGGGGTACGACGGCTACTGCGAGCGAGGTGATTAATGGCTACGGATAGTTGGGCTAGGACCCGGTCCTGAGGGCTCAGATGGATTCTATCTTCTTCATCATCCGGTCCTCATTGTCGGATCATCACCTTCATCATCCGGTGGGTTATCACGCAGCTCATCATCAAAGCGAATGGTCGGGCGTGAATTGGAGTCTGGGTCATCTGGGTTCCGAGTTGGTGTTACCGGATCCGGTCTGGCTTGATGGGCAGAAATACTTTGACCTATGTTGCTCATGCTTGCATGGCGTTGAGAGAAACTGGTGAATGTTTGGACAATGGGTGTGGGATCTCATTGGATCAGACCAAGTCCGGCTCCTCGGAGAGTGTTCTGAGTTTTATGGGGAGGCATGATATGGAATGGTTTAGAAAGTTACTCGGAAAGGTTTGAGTTTGAATATACTGTTAAGACCATACTCAAGGGGTGAAAGATCTGAAGGGCTTTGGCCTCAGTTCGTGCACTGTGCCCCTTGTCTGAGTAATGCCCCTTATTTCAGAGAGGAGATATATGTCCGAAGATCCGGAAGGAGTTGCATGGTGGATCCGGACGTCCGAAGGTTATCTGGAGCATAGGGATGGAAAGAGGATTAAGGCTAGCTTTGGAACAAATTCCTAACTAGAAACTGACAGAGGTAGACTATCGAAGATAGAGTCGGAGATATAGACTATGGGAATCAATCCTAAGTCTCGGAAGATGACTTTGAGTGGAAAGTGACTCAAGTCCGGAGGAAGCGGAATGAGCAGAATCTAAGATGATATTCGAACTAAGGTTCCACGGAGATCTACAAGTGGTTTATATACGGTAAGTATCTAAGATGGATAATCAATAAGTCCGGGACCGAGGGCTATGTATGAAGTATAACGGAAGTCTATTTGTCAATGCACAGCGGATCAGTAAGCACGAATCAGAAATGAAACACAGGTAACAGATCAGTGACACAGGAAGGAATTATACACAGCCGGAGTACCGGAAACAGGATGAGTGACAAAAGGAGATAGACGCAGTTATACACAAGGGAGATAGAGTGCGAGAAGCGAGCACATTCAGATGAGTGATCTGGACAGGATCTGTGGACTGGACGGAAATAGAATTGATCGGATCTGGGATCAGAAATATGGTATATGACACATTCAAACTACCTATATGATGTCTGCCCCATCTATTTCTCTCCCTCAGTCTGTTCCACTACGACTGAGGGTGAGTTCTGTTATCTGTTTCTTATCCTACCAAGACACTTATGACCTTATGTAGTCTCTAACTGTGTCTAGTCCTTATAAAAACAACTTCTGGATGTACCTAACAACGAGGACCAAGCTCGGAAGAGAGGCCATGTCCAACTACCAATGGACACTCGTGACATACATGATACCAATATGTTTGCAATCAATGATAAGGTATCTGATCCAGTCATTGATTGCACAGAAGGTACATTGAATTTCAATAGTGATTCAATTCAAAGATCATATAAAATAGATCTAGATAACAACAATACTAACAATGAGGCTCCAGTCGAGCACATTGCAGGACATGATATGCCCCAGGCTACTAAATATGGCCCAGAATATGGTAAGATTGATGTTAGTACAAAGATCATGGTACTAAAAGCTTATAATGATTTCCAATAGATCTAGATGCTACATATGAAGCTGCAGACATTGCAGATTCTGACACCCAATAGTGATATCACAGGGACTGGTACAGAAGCACTTCCTGGGCCAGGTGGTTTGGAGGAAGTTGGCCATGTGTTACGAACTAGGGTGGCGTCACCAGCAACAGTGCAAAGGCACTTAACGGT
The DNA here is from genome assembly GCA_016800925.1 of Suillus spraguei. Taxonomy (NCBI): domain Eukaryota; kingdom Fungi; phylum Basidiomycota; class Agaricomycetes; order Boletales; family Suillaceae; genus Suillus; species Suillus spraguei. Next base: position 58,301 of record JABCPU010000358.1, on the reverse strand, counting down.
TTACTGGGAAGTGCGTCTAATGTTCAAAGGAACAAGACTCGGCCTTAAGAGACGCGTCTCGAAAGGTATCAAGAATAGAGACTAAGGCTAAGAAGTGCTTAGACTTAGAGACGATTCAGACGACTAAGTTTGGAGGCCTTAGTGAATGGAAATCCAGGTAAAACCTAGTAAGATTAAAGTGAAGTCTACAAGCGTAATACAACGTGCTTAAATAAGCTGATATGTGCGCACGGACCAAGAGAGGTGTGGGAACATAAGTGCATATCCTAAGAAGGAAGGCAACTATAGTACAGAAACATTGAGCGTATGAGTCAAGAAGTATGTCACGTGATATACAAGGTAATAGACAAGAGAAAAGTATATAGGGACATACAATTGTAACACCACGAGGAAGAGAATCAAAATGGAATAGATCTAGACCTTCCCCCTGATCATGATCAGAAACAAGCAGATATTGCTCTGGCACAAATGATGGGTTGGACAGATGAAGACTTAGAGGAATTGCACTGCATGGCATGCCTCGGAGATGCACAAGATGCAATGACTTTCATTAATGCCTTATGACAAGCATCCCTTGATGACATACACTCCTGATTATCCCCAGATGCATTAGATAGACTTTGAAAATTTCCCCATGCACTTCCTGATACCACTGATCCTGACCTCATACTATCCTTAAAATATTACTTCGCTGATATGACAATCAAAGCATATAATACCATTCGTGAAGCCACTATGGAATGGCACCCTGATGTCAACATATACAGCTACTACCGTGTTAAGCAAGCCATTGCTGAACTCAGTGGTGTTGTGCCAATCGTAAATGACATGTGCATCAACACATGCCTCGCATTTACTGGTCCATATGCCGACCTCAATCATTGTTCTAGATGCAGAGAAGATCGATTGGATCAAAAGAAAAGCACGCCTCAGAAGAAGATACCTCGATGAACATTTGACACTTTTCCAGTCGGTCCACAGCTCCAGGCCCTATGGCATCATCCAGACCAAGCAGAGAGGATGCGATGGCATGAGCAGTGCACCCAGGAAATTCTTGAGGTGTTAGGCATGACAGATGGGATTCCCGACATCTATGAAGATGTTCTTCATGGGAAGCAGTATCTAGATGCCTGCCAATTGGGGAAAATTAAAGAAGGCGACTGTCATATACCATACTTCTGATCCCAGATCCACCCATATCCGATCAGATCCGATCGATTCTATTTCCGTCCAGTCCACAGATCCTGTCCAGATCACTCATCCGAATGTGCTCGCTTCTCGCACTCTATCTCCCTTGTGTATAACTGCACCTATCTCCTTTTGTCACTCATCCTGTTTCCGGTACTCCGGCTGTGTATAATTCCTTCCTGTGTCACTGATCTGTTACCTGTGTTTCATTTCTGATTTGTGCTTACTGATCCGCTGCGCATTAACTAATAGACTTCCGTTACACTTCGTACATAGCCCTCGGTCCCAGACTTGTTGATTATCCGTCTTAGATACTTACCATATATAAACCACTTGTAGATCTCTGTAGAACCTTAGTTCAAATATCATCTTAGATTCTGCTCATTCCGCTTCCTTCGGACTTGAGTCACTTCCCACTCAAAGTCATCTTCCGAGACTTGGGATTGATTCCTATAGTCTATATCTCCGACTCTATCTTTGGATAGTCTACCTCTGTCAGTTTCTAGTTAGGAATCCGTTCCGAAGCTAGCCTTAGTCCTCTTTCCATCCCCATGCTCCGGATAACCTTTGGACGTCCAAATCTGCTATGCAACTCCTTCCGGATCTTCGGACATATATCTCCTCTCTGAAATAAGGGGCATTACTTGGACAAGGGGCACAGTGCACGAACTGAGGCCAAAGCCCTTCAGATCTTTCACCCCTTGAGTACGGTCTTAACAGCGACCCCGTTCTCATGTTTTTGATCAATGGGGCCCAGCTGTATGAATCCAAGCAGTCGGACTGCTGGATCTATATCTGGGTCCTGTTTGATCACTCCCCGGACCAACACTATCAAAAGAAGCACATCCTCCCTGGCAGCATAATTCCTGGTCCCAAAAAACCTAAAAACCTTGACTGTTCATATGTATTCCCTGGACTCCATCACTTATGTGCAATCCAGGCTGAGGGCCTTCCAATCTGGGATGGTGCACTTAAATGATTGTTCACCTCCAATCCTTTCCTTTTTATTGTGACTGCAGATGGCCCTGGAATGGCATTTCTCACCAGTCTCATCGGACATCACAGAAAAATGGGCTGCAGATAAGCTGGGCGCTCCCACTTACTATCCTGTACTTCGCCAGCCAATCGGTAACCATGATTACCCCAATATTTTCATCCATCAATTACCCCCTGCCAGATCATTCGATTACGAGGCAAATCTCTGTCGCATTGTCAACTGCAGAAACACTGCAGAATATGAACTCACATGCCTGGAAACAGGCATCACCAAGCCAAGCATCTTCTGTGGTTTTCATTCCAATCGCATTCTCCCAGTTCCACACTCATTTGGCTCAGACATTATGCACGTAGCTGCCATCAACACTGGAGATCTCTTGATACCACTCTGGAGAGGGACATTTAGAGCCAACCCAATGGATGATAAATCCACATGGCGCTGGGCTGTGCTAACTAAGGACACTTGGAAGAAGCATGGATCGAGTATCGCTGATGTGACTCCATATTTGCTGTGTTCATTTGATCGCCCCCCTCGAAACCCTGCAGAAAAAATCCACAGTGGGTACAAGGCTTGGGAGTGGCTTCTGTATCTTTATGGTATGGTGCCTGCTACACTCTTCAGCATCCTCCCCAATCCCTACTGGACAAACTTTTGTCACCTTGCGCGAGGTTTACGCCTAATGCAGCAGTACCACATCTCCCAATCAGAACTTCTTGATGGCCATCAGCACCTTCTGGACTTTGCCGATGAATTTGAAGAAATATATTATCAGCACTGCAATGATCAGCTTCATTTCATTCACCCATGGATTCATGCCCTCACTCATATCGGCCCTGAGACAGTCAACAAAGGCCCTCCAATCTGCTCCTTTCTCAACGTGCCATCTGACACTGCCAAATCAATGCCATCAAGGCCATCATTCCCACAATTGAACCATCAACAAACCCACTACCAAAAGGATCATTGGATCTTGGTGAAGGCTATATTTTACTCCATTGAAGGGAAAGATCAGCCCATACAGTCCGTCCTTGCGAGTCTGACACAATCCTTCAGTACTTGGCCACAAATCATATTCATATTGCCACTGCTCTTCCCATTACTAGATGGGCTCGACTATGTCTTCCTAACGGACAAGTTGCGCGATCGGCCTGGAAGGAAAATGGGATGTCAAAGCAACCCAGGATGGCATGGAACATGAAGGTAAGTTTTTTGATTGATCAATCGAGTATCTGTATTCATTTCTAAATCAAAGTTATTCATTGATGGTCACACAAGCATCACTGAGGTCTACTTCTATTTTAATATGACAATTCATGATCAGGAGAAGACATTCGTGCTCATATCAGAATTTGATCGACTACACCCAGAACTCTTTGAATGGTCTTTTCAAACAGTCTTTGCATGTCGTCATCATGGTGACAATTCACTACGACTAATTGAGGTATCTACTATACAAGCAGTAGTAGCAATGGTTCCCCATCAATTCCTCAGAATTGATGGCATCCTCTTCTATCTCATAGAGCGCCCAGGTTTGGACTTGCTGACAATGAGTGGTGCTGGGGAGGATATAATGGATGAAGAATAAGGTATGTAAGCTGATCCCATCAGAAGATATAGAAGTTGATCCCATCAGATGAGAAGACATGTTTTGTGGGGTTTTTATTTCATCTGTACAATACAATTTAACTAAGGTCTTTGAGCTCCTGCTTGATTTGACGTACTGCATGAAAACTCTTATCGGTATGTGAATGATAATTCCACTTTGCATCCTCTTCTCGGGAGACATACTTCCAATATAAAGAGTCTGGTCCTGGGGGACTCAGTGTGTCAAAGAAGCCTTTCTTTTTTGGGGTGGTGGTTGTGCTCTTCACTTGGATCTTGATCAATGGTTCTTCAACATCACTTTCTGGCTCTGTGATGCTGCTTGGATCAATTTGCGGAGGAGGAACAGGTGGTGGTTCTTTGATGTCACTTTCTGGCTCCATGACACTGCTTGGATCAATTTTCAGAGGTGTGGTTGTAGCTTGTCATATACCAAACTTCTAATCTCAGATCCGATCATATCCGTCCAGATCCGATCGTTTCCATATCCGTCCGTTCCACAGATCCTGTCCGGACCACCCATCCGAATGTACTCACTTCTCGCACCTTAACTCCCTGGTGAACATCTGCGTCTATCTCCTTTCGTCATTTCTCCTACTACCGGTACTCCGGCTGTTTATATTTCCGTCCTGTGTTACTGATCCGTTTCCTGTGTTCATTTCCGATTCATGCTTACTGATCCGCTGTGCAATAACTAATAGACTTCCGTTACACTTCGTACATAGCCCTCGGTCCCGGACTTGCTGATTATCCGTCTTAGATACTTACTGTATATAAACCACTTGTAGATCTTCGTAGAACCTTAGTTCGAATATCATCTTAGATTCTGCTCATTCTGCCTCCTCCGGACTTAAGCCACTCTCCGCTTTAAGTCACCTTCCGAGACTTAGGATTGACTCCTATAGTCCATACCTCCGACTCTATCTTCGGATAGTCCATCTCCGTTAGTTTCTAGTTAGGAACTCGTTCCGAAACTAGCCTTAATCTCTTTCCTCTCCTTACGTTCCGAATTACCTTCGGACGTATTACATCCGACACCTTCGGACACCCGGATCCGTCACGCAACCCCTTCCGGGTCTTCGGACGAATAACTCCTCCCTGAAATAAAGGGCATTACTCGAGAAAGGGGCACAGTGTACGAACTGAGGCCAAAGCCCTTCGGATCTCTCTACCCTTGAGTACAGTCTTAACAGTATATTCGAACTCAAACCTTTCCGAGTAACTTAGCAACCATCCCATATCATGCCTCCCCGTAAAGCTCAAAACACACTCCGAGGAGCCGGACTTGGTCCGATCCAACGAGATCCCACACCCATCGTCCAAACATTTACCAGTTTCTCTCAACGCCGCGCAAGCATGAGCGACATAGGTCAGAGTATCTCCGCCCGTCAAGTCAGACCGGATCCGATAACACCAACTCGGAACCCGGATAACCCAGACCCCAATTCGCGCCCGACCATTCGCTTTGATGATGAGCTGCGCAGTAATCTACCAGATGATGAAGTTGATGATCCGGACAACGAGGACCTGGATGACGAAGAAGATAAAATCCACCTAAACCCTCAGGACCGGGTCCTAGCCCAACTATCCGTAGCCATTAACCACCTCGCTCGCAGTAGCCGTCGCACCCCCACCTCGGATGATAGCAAAGTCAAAATCCGTGAGCCAGATACCTTCGATGGGTCCGAACCTCGCAAGCTCCGGGCATTCTTCGTCCAATGTGAGCTCAACTTCCAGAGCAAACCTAGCGCTTTCCGTTCCGGACGCGCTAAAGTAAATTTCGCCCAATCCTACCTTAAGGGTATGGCTCTCGAGTGGTTTGAGCCGGACCTCCTTTCGGACGGATATAGCAACCGTCCGGATTGGATGGATGACTACTCCGAGTTCATGCTCGAGCTCCAAACCAATTTCGGACCACACGATCCCTCCGGAGACGCAGAGATGCAGTTAGAACAACTCCACATGCGTGACGGACAACGCATCAACAAGTACGTTGTAGAATTCCAGCGACTTGCCTCCCAAGTACGCGAATGGGGAGACGGAGCCCTACGACGCCAATTCTACAATGGACTTCCGGCCCGAATCAAAGATGAGATTAGTCGCATGGGTAAGCCCACTACCCTTTCGGAGTTCAAGACTCTCGCCCAGACCATCGATGCCCGTTACTGGGAACGGAGGGGCGAAGTCACCCGAGAGAGTAGAACCACCTCTTCCAATCCTCCCAGGCAGTCAACATCCGACCGGACGAACTCCAACTCATCCGGATCCGATACGCCCAAATTCAATAAACCCACATACTCCACAGCATCCTCTACCCCGAAAGTTTCGGATCTTCCTAGTGTTGTTGGTACAGACGGAAAGCTAACCACCCAGGAGCGTCAGAGACGTTTTGACAAAAAGCTCTGTATGTTCTGCGGCGGACCTGGTCACACTGCCCGGGAATGCACCAAATCCACTTCGCGCGCTGCCAAAGGCCGCGCCGCTGTGCTCACTCCGGAAACGGAACCGGAAGCCTCGGATGAGGCAAAAAATTAGTCCGCGACCCTCCTGACTCCGTACGGGATGAGGGTCGCGTTGGCCCAACCCGTGCAATGGAACTACGACTCAACGCTGTAACTCTTCCTGATCCGAACTCTCTGTGTCCATATGTCTCTCTTCCATCTTTCTCCAATATATCTGACTTTCCGGCCCTCATAGACTGTGGTTCCTCCCACTGCTTCATAGACACTGATTTCGTCCGAGAACATAAAATTCCTACCTATCAGATTCCTCCGCTTCCACTCCGTTTATTTGATGGTACATGCAATAACAATATTGTCGAAGCCATAAACTTATCCGTCCGATTCTCCTCCGGTGTAATCACTTCCGACACGTTCTACGTCACCCCTTTGGATTCCTCATGTTATATCGTTCTCGGATATAGCTGGCTCACCCGACACAATCCGTTGATTGACTGGGTATTGGGCAGCATCGAGTTCCGAACTACTGAACAAGGAGTGCCATTAACCCCATCCGCATCATCGCTGCCTCCGGACACACCGACCATGGCAGGAAAATCCAATCCGACACCTCTGTTACCTTCGGGTATTCCACCCAAGGAAGATTCCTCCCCTCCAAAATCTCCGTCGCATCAGAGCACCCCATCCGTGGCGGAGACTCCGCCTCTGACCAAATCCGAACCCTCCGCTGGTACCCCAGTCCCTAACATATCGTTGATAAACGCAGTGGCCTTTTGCCGTGCCTGCAAGTTAGAAGGATCCACTCAGTTCAGCATCTACCTCCGTCCCTCCGAAGTAAACCTTCGATCCGCATCCGTATCATCCGATCCTCCAGACCTCTCCAGAATCCCTTCCGACTACCACGAATTTGCGGATGTCTTCGACAAAGGCAAAGCCGGACAACTTCCCCCACATCGACCCTACGACCTCAAGATTGAGTTGGAAGAAGGGGCTAGTCCGCCTCTCGGAACCATATACTCTCTTTCTCCGGTAGAGCTTGAGGCCCTTCGGAAGTTCCTTGACGAAAACATCTCGTCCGGACTTCTCCGCTCCTCATCTTCTCCCCACGGAGCCCCCGTCCTATTTGTCAAAAAGAAGGATGGATCCCTCCGCCTTTGTGTGGATTTCCGCGGCCTTAACCACATCACCAAGAAAGACCGATATCCGTTACCCCTCATTGCCGACCTTCTTGACTCCCCGAGCCGCGCTAAGGTATATACCAAAATTGATCTCCGATCTGCATATCACCTCGTCCGGATAACAGAAGGAGACGAGTGGAAGACTTCCTTCCGTACGCGCTATGGCTCCTATGAATGGTTGGTGATGCCGGAAGGCCTCACGAATGCTCCGGCAGCTTTCCAGCGCTTTGTCAATAGCGTGTTTGCCGATATGCTGGACGTATGTGTTGTTGTATATCTGGATGACATCCTTATCTATTCCCAAGACCTTGCAAGTCATAAGGAACATGTCCGAGAAGTTTTACGACGTCTCCGTAAACACCGACTATATGCCAAACCCGAGAAATGCGAATTCCACTCCTCCTCCGTCGAGTATCTTGGTTACCTCCTATCTCCGGATGGCTTGACGATGTCGTCCGAGAAAATCCAGTCCATCATAGACTGGCCAGAGCCTCGGAAAGTCAAGGACATCCAATCTTTCCTCGGATTCGCTAATTTCTATCGTCGCTTCATCTTCAACTACTCGGATATCGTGGTTCCCCTTACTCGACTCACTCGCAAGGGCGTCACTTGGGACTTTTCCGAGGAATGCCGGAAATCATTTAACGCACTCAAGAAAGCCTTCACGTCCGCTCCGGTGCTTACGCATTGGATTCCGAATGTTCCTATAGTTGTGGAAACTGATGCCTCGGATTACGCTATCGCTGGAATACTATCCATTGTGTGCCCAGACTCGGAACTTCGTCCGGTGGCATTTTACTCCCGGACACTGTCCGGTGCAGAACTCAACTATGATGTCCATGATAAGGAACTACTAGCCATCTATGCTGCGTTCCGAACCTGGCGCCATTACCTAGAAGGCTCGTCCGAGCCTATAGATGTTGTCACGGACCACAAGAACCTTGAGTATTTCTCTACCACCAAACTGCTATCCCGTCGTCAGGCCCGCTGGTCTGAGTTCCTCCATCAGTTCAACCTCGTTATCCGTTACCGTCCTGGAAGACTCGGAGTCAAGCCAGATTCCCTCACTAGACGATGGGACGTCTACCCTAAAGAGGGGGATAAGGACTACGCTCAGATTAACCCTCACAACCTCCGTCCAATATTTGCTTCGGAACAATTAGCTTCGTCCCTACGAGCTTCCATTTTAGCAACTCCGGTCCTTAGAGCAGCTGTTCTTATGGACACCGAACACCTCCGGAAAGACATTCTGATAGCACTTCCTAATGACCCCGTTGCACAAACACATCTTCCGGTTCCTTCGGATCCGAGATGGACAATAGACGATGGTGGATTCCTTTGTTGTGACAACCGCATCTACGTTCCGGATACCAATGATCTACGACTTCGCATCCTCCGGAATTGCCATGACCACCCCCTATCCGGACATTTCGGACAGAATCGTACTCTCGAGCTCATCCGACGCAACTACACCTGGCCCGGAGTACGAGCCTTTGTCAAAGAGTATGTCAGATCCTGCACATCCTGCGCCCGAGCCAAAGTTCCGAGACATAAGCCCTACGGTCTACTCAAGCAACTTCCTGTCCCAGAAAAACCATGGAATTCCATCTCTATGGATTTCATTGAACAACTTCCGGACTCATCCGGCTTTACAGCCATCCTCGTCATCATAGATCGTTTATCCAAGCAAGCCATATTCGTCCCGACCCACGATACCATTACTTCCCCTGATCTCGCCCGCCTATTTCTCCTCCATGTCTTCTCTAAGCATGGAGTCCCGTCCCATGTAACCTCGGATCGAGGAACAGAGTTCGTATCCCACTTCTTCCGTTCCCTAGGAAAGGCATTGGACATGGTCCTACACTTCACATCCGGATATCATCCCGAAGGAGACGGACAAACGAACGTGCCAACCAAACACTGGAACAGTACCTCCGGATCTACTGCAACTATCAGCAGGACAACTGGTCCGAGCTGCTGCCCCTCGCAGAGTTTGCATACAATAACGCTCCGAGTGCCACTACCGGAGTTTCACCTTTCTTCGCCAATAAAGGTTATCATCCGAACATTTCCATCCATCCGGAACGCGACCTATCCTCCATCCGCGCCCAGGAATATGCCCTAGACCTTAACAAACTTCACCAGTTCCTCCGAGATGAGATGTCCGAAGCTCAGAAACGCTATCAAGGACCCGCGGACGCTAAAAGACAGCCTGCTCCAGACTTCCGGATTGGAGAACAAGTCTTCGTCAAAGCCAAGTACTTCCGCTCCACCCGTCCGTCGAAGAAACTTTCGGAAAAGAATTTGGGACCATTCGAAATTATATCCCGCCCGGGTACTCATTCTTTCGCCATCCGACTTCCGGATTCTATGCGTTCCGTACATCCTGTTTTCCATGTCTCGCAGTTAGAGCCAGCAGTTCCGAACACCATTCCCAATCGCATCCAACCTCCTCCGCCACCAGTCGAAGTCGACGGAGAACCAGAGTACGAGATATCCGAAATCCTGGATTCTAAACTGGACCGTCGTAGGCACCACTGCCAACTTCTATACCTCGTCCGTTGGTCCGGATACGAAGGAACGGACGAAGAAACTTCCTGGTTACTGGCCACAGAACTCGGAAATGCATCGGATCTCGTAGCGGATTTCCATTCTGCATATCCGGACAAGCCTGGTCCCATTGCTGAAAAGTACATAACGAAATATAAGTACATTGAGGGCAGTAGCGGAAATCCGGATCTGGACTAAGCACCAGTTTCCATTTCACCTCCGGCACCCCCAGTCTCCTCCCCAGTTCCATCCGCCATCTCTTCCCCAGTTCCATCCGCCATCTCCCCTCCATTCTCATCCGCCACCTCTTCCCCAATCTCCTCACCAGCGCCATCCTTGTCGGATCCGGCAGAAACGGAAAGCCTAAATCCGGTCCGGATTTCCTCGATGAGCAGGGCCTGGAATTCCCTCTGTTGCTGGAGGAAGGCCTCCATGGTGGAGCTCATCCGCTCCATGGCAATCCGACTCCCTTCCGCCGCCGCAATACCATCTTGGAGAAGTCCGTTGGTCCGCGCCAACTCAGCAATGATGCCATTAGCAGCGGCCACCCAAGCCTGGTCATCGTACTCCACAAAATCCTCATCCGTACCTTCAATAGTGACTGGATTAGAGAAGACATCCGCGTCCGCCACATCCGGAGTAGGACTCCTCTGACGGCGCTTGCCTTTGCCCTTCGGAGACGGAGTACCAGCAGGACGCTGCCTCTTCCGGCCCTTAGGCCCCTTAACGAATCCGGGCCTTCCAGGACAAGTGGCCTTGTCTTTCCGGCAGACGTCACAGGACTTAATCTACGAAACGTTGAAATCAGCGGATCCGAAGTTTTTCGGACGACTCACCATGGCATTCTTCTCAGCATCACCCCACTGGCACATCCGGCCCTTAGTGACGCAACGAGAGCAGTACCCATCCTTTGCTCCGGACGCAGGAGCAGCCTTGGCCTTTGCCAACCCATCAATATCCGGATCTGGGAGAGTCCACAGCACTCACCCGAGCCTCAATCAGTGCCCTCCGCCTCTTTTCCTCCATTTCCCTCCGGATCTCAGCCAACTCAATCTGCTTCAACTCCTCCTGCCTTTTCCGCTCCTCCGCCTCTTTCCGTTTCTGTTCCGCCTCGGCTTCAGCTGCAGCCTTAGCAGCCGCCAGTTGCTGCTCCAGATCCGCCACAAGGTCGGCAGCAGACTTAGGGGCATCGGATTTCTTTCCAGACATGTTAGGAGACAAGTTTTGTTAACAAGGATATGAAGTGGGGGTAGGAATCACTTCGGACGTCTGACGTCCGTATATCTGTTGGATTACAGACTCAGCACTACAACCATCAAACTTCCCCATCGTCTCGCATTAATCTTGTCCGATCCGGATCGACGCTTCTTGTGCCTCAGGGGTTCGGCCCTAAGGGGGGGATACTGTCATATACCAAACTTCTAATCTCAGATCCGATCATATCCGTCCAGATCCGATCGTTTCCATATCCGTCCGTTCCACAGATCCTGTCCGGACCACCCATCCGAATGTACTCACTTCTCGCACCTTAACTCCCTGGTGAACATCTGCATCTATCTCCTTTCGTCATTTCTCCTACTACCGGTACTCCGGCTGTTTATATTTCCGTCCTGTGTTACTGATCCGTTTCCTGTGTTCATTTCCGATTCATGCTTACTGATCCGCTGTGCAATAACTAATAGACTTCCGTTACACTTCGTACATAGCCCTCGGTCCCGGACTTGCTGATTATCCGTCTTAGATACTTACTGTATATAAACCACTTGTAGATCTTCGTAGAACCTTAGTTCGAATATCATCTTAGATTCTGCTCATTCTGCCTCCTCCGGACTTAAGTCACTCTCCGCTTTAAGTCACCTTCCGAGACTTAGGATTGACTCCTATAGTCCATACCTCCGACTCTATCTTCGGATAGTCCATCTCCGTTAGTTTCTAGTTGGGAACTCGTTCCGAAACTAGCCTTAATCTCTTTCCTCTCCTTACGTTCCGAATTACCTTCGGACGTATTACATCCGACACCTTCGGACACCCGGATCCGTCACGCAACCCCTTCCGGGTCTTCGGACGAATAACTCCTCCCTGAAATAAAGGGCATTACTCGAGAAAGGGGCACAGTGTACGAACTGAGGCCAAAGCCCTTCGGATCTCTCTACCCTTGAGTACAGTCTTAACATAGCTACACTATATTTTCTTGAGTAAAAGTGCACAGAAATAAAAATAAAACTTACTGTGGTAATTCCATTAGTGACACTAGTCATGCCCGAATTCTGAGAGCATGGGAAGAAGGCCAACACGCAGGATTGGAGAGTAGATCATCAGATAAAGTCATAATGGGGGTGCTAGAGCGTGTGTCATTGGAATCATTGATATTGATACTAGATAAGATAAGGTTGTTAGATGTAAAATAAAAACATAGATCTATCTCACCTGGTATCAGCTTGATAACTGTCAAGATCATCAAGATCATCAAAATCAGGATCTAAAGACATGTCCAGAAAATTCTGGACAGCTGGTGGTAGTGGCATGGTGAGTTTCCTTTCTCGATTCAACCAAACACATATCACATACCTTATTCCTATACCACATCATGTCTGCCAACAACAACTCTGACATGACAGTGATCACCCCCACTGGATACACAGAGTTTTTGAATATTCATTTTAATTCTTCAAAGTTATTTTCCCCACCTTTTGATCCGAGTGTGTCCCATCAATTTGATCTAAATAACTTGAGTTGTCCTGATCATGATCGGAGAAATGATACACTGACTCGATATAAGTCTCTCATGTTACTACAGGGTTCTGGCATGCTGTCTCTTATTGACCAAAACTTTGTGTCCTTCAGGGAATCCGACAATGATGTAGTTGCACAGCTCAAATGCCAACTCATGGAACTACAGCACACTGTAACAAGTCTGCGAGTGGATTTACTTCAGATTAAAAACGAGAAAGCAAGTTTGAGTTTGACCTGCCATGCATTACAGTAAGTTTTAGATCATTTTATGCGCATATATCTACTCAAATGATATATATATATGTACAGGAATGTAATTGTCAATATACAAAGCTCTGCGAGCTCTGTCACATCGAGATCCTCATCCTCATCCCCTTCTGACACATTGAATACTACCCAGATGAATGATGGCCATCTTTCCTACTGGACGGAGTGATCGACGAAGAGTGTGATTGAGAACTTGATCCGACAGACTATCGATCAGTGAAGTCATGGACGAAAAAGGAATGGCAAGATCACTTTTTACCAAGCACATCAGCTGTACCTGGTTCTTCTTCGAAAAAATCAGTGCATGGATCCAAGCATATGGCATAAGGTATCAATGTATCTTGTACTTACCTCCAGGACAAGGACAGCATACCTGTTTCAGCTCAGTGCACCAAGGTAATTCGGACAACAATGTTGTCATGCTTCTGTCAGCTACATAACCAAGGGCTGGCACCGGAATTGATTGGACAAGCTTCACTTGACATCATCAGGTGGCTGGTTCACACATTCCGGAATGAATACTTCGAACTTCATCTTTGTGCCGACAATTGGAAAACCACCAAGCTTATGACCGACAATTACTCCCAATGGTACAACTACCACATCAAGAAAAAGGGCAGCAAGTGTGTCAAGACCGAGTCTGAAGACATGTGTTTTGAAGAAGAGAGCACCTCTGAGATGACACCGATTATTAAAAAAAGAAGCTCACTTGATCCCAATGAGAATCATGTGAGAAAGCGACCATGCATTGATTCAGATATGTCATCAGATGAAATCGTAAGTTTTGTTTTACTTTTGTATCGCTACTAACATAATAGGTCTATACTAGCTACTAATGTCACCCCCTTTGGCATCAAATGAAGTCATAAGTTCTAATATTTTAGTTGCTTACTACTGACATAGTCAGTCGACAGTTAACAACACTCCCTTTGCCACCATACGACAGTGCTGCACCTGACCATGAACCAACCTCACCACCACAAAACAGCACACCTGACCATGAGCCAACTCCACCACCATGAATGGACAAGGGCAAAGCAAAGGAAATTATTACCATGGAGGTGAGTTGTTTGTGGTACATTTTGTGCTGATGCTAAATTCACATGTCTGATTGTACAGGTTAAAAACCCTCTGTAAGTTCATTTCATCATTTAATTATATGGTTACAATACACTGATGCAATCATTTATCTTAGTTCTAATCTTGTTCTCAAACCTTGGCCCAGACCTATCCCACAGAAACTTCCTCCAACTTCTATTGATTCCCCAACTTCTGAATCCCACTCTGATATGATACCGCCCTCTGACGAGATCACACTAGTCTCCATGCCAGAGGTCCAGTCAAACAACGATGCAGCTTCACTTGCTGTGAAAGTGGAACTTGTTGGAGTGACTCGCGCCAAACAAATGAAGTCCATGATCATGATCGACTCAAAGCCTGATACCATCAAGAAGCGTCAGCCAAGCACCAAGCCAATGCGGGTGAGCGCAAAGATCACTGCACAGTAAGATATTCTATTATTATCAGACAAATCAAAAGCTGATTCTATAATTCATATCAAACAGAAACCTGTGTGCTCTTGATTGGAAATCAAATGGCCATTAAAAAGAACCAGCGACCATTTTTGCATCTTACTGGAATGGGCTATCTAAAGCCGACAAAGAGGTGCATCTTCTTTTGTCATATTGATATCTATCTAACACCATTTATTACTGTTGTAGATATACAAGTGCAAGGCAGCTGCTGTTATGAACTGGGGTGACGTCACCAGCGACAGTGAAAAGACACTGACGGTCTGCTGGGAGGTTCTACAATGTCCAGAGAAGGACAAGGTGAAAGTACAAGGAACGCGTTCCGAGTACGATCAAGGGTTCGGCCTCAAAGACAAGTCTAAGAGGTTCTACAAGAATAGAGACTAAGACTAAGGAGTGCTTAGACTTAGAGACGATTCAAGACGACTTAGGTTGGAGACCTAAGCGAAGGATATTCCAGGTAAAACCCAGTAAGATTAAAGTAAAGTATACAAGCATAATACAACGTGCTTAAATAGGTCAATATGTGCGCACGGATCAAGAGAGTCGTGAGAATGTAAGTGCATATCCAAAGAAGGAAGGCAACTATAGTACAGATGCGTTAAGCATATGAGTCAGAGTTCATTATGTAATATACAAGTAAAGGAAACAAAGAGAAAATGAACAGGGGCACGTACGATTGTAACAGCTGCTCAGGTGAGTGCTTCTCACTATATTCTATATCATACTACACTAACAGTCTCGTTTTATACCTCAAATCAGCTGGAGCTAGTACTACTGGCAATGATGTGGATGAGGAGTAGTGGATGGCTGGAAGGCAGGCGAGGCGCAGCAATATCATACACCCTCACCCCAAATGATAGTGATACCACCCTAACCCTAGCGATACCCATAGATAGCCTCATTTGTCACATTATTTGTATATCAATATGTTTTTCAAGTCAAATCAAGTGATAATTCATATGTAAATGTGTATTTAAAAATCTAAAGCCATCGAGAATCCTATCTAAGCATGAAAAGTTCCTCTCGATCTCTATATCTTTTTGTCTCGAAAAGTCACATTTTGGAAAAAGACCTCAAAACAGATCGATAAATTTCATAGGACTTATATTTTTCGATCTGTATCTATGTATATCTACCTCTAAATTGTCATTTTTCACTGGGCTTGAAAGGTCATATGAGCTTACTAGGCTATATCATCAACAAAAGCAATGAAATCATTAGAAGTCAGTTGGTAACTTGGTATTTGCCAGGATGTGCATCTGGTGCAATGTAAGTTGCACCAGCACACTGCTTCGGCCAGTTGGAGTCCAAACCTTCCTTACCTACTGACCAGCACCACAATGGACTGGATTGATCCTCACCTCCGGAAGGTGATCTATCTCATTGATTGTTGCTGTTGTAACGATCTGCGGTCATTTTACTACTGTCCTTATGGCTACTGATACTACTGCTGCAAATTCTGGTGAAGCAAAGGTGCAGTGGAATGTGGCCGAGACCAATGCCCTTCTCGCCCACCTGCTCCAGAATATCTCTGAAGCCGGGGATGGCAGAAACTTTAAGACATCTACATTTACTTCTGCAGCAGCTGCTCTTTCATCAGCCAACCTGCTGACTGCCAGCCCTCCAAAGACAAACAGATGCTGCAGAAAAAAATGGAACTCGGTGAGTATATTACAATCCTCTTAGTCCTACTCTAATAACCCCTATACTAGTTCAAAGGTATCTACCGGGAAATTCAGAATTATCGTAATGTCTCAGGTGCTCATTGGGATAACGTGCATGGAGCTGGAATCAATGGAGAGGCTGCACGGGAGATATTCAACAACTATGTCAGTTCAAGTGTAAGTCCAGTTGTTCTAACAGACTCATCCTATTCTAACATGTTTGACAGACATCTCACAGCTCATTGCGGCAATTTTCTAATAGTGGGTGGATATTCTATGACATGTTGGCTCAAATTTTGCCAAGTGGTACTGGCACTCAAGGGAACAATGTGTTTACTCCAGCCATTGCTGCAGCTCCAGTACTGCCTGAGGATGTTGAGCCTGAAGTTGAAGATGTTGTTGCTGCCACCACCACTGTCATTGTCTCAGCTGCATGTTCTAGTGCACACCCTGTTACTACTGAATCTGTCATCAACTTCACTGCCCTCGTCTTCCCATCGCAGCTCCTTCCACCCTTGCATCTAGTATCAGCACTGGAAAATGCACACATGACAATGCCTTGGCCAATCTGGACACAATGTCCCATACGTCTACTCATCCATCATTAACAGGCCCTATGGTGTCTACTACATTGATATCAGAACCTCCCCCAGTCAAAAAATCACAATCGGCACATCACAGCAACATCTTAATGACCAGTGCAGTTGTCACGAATTCCAAATACAAATCATTACTCTTTCTCAATTTCCCTAACATGTCTAAACCCAACACCTCAAACTCCGATCTGGTCTACAAACCCAGATCAAAGAACAACTCGCTCATGTTGCGCTCAAGGACAAGAACACTTTCAATAAACTGGTTGAAAGAGCAGTAGAAATTGGGCAAAACTTTGAAGAGTTGGATGCAGAGAAGAAGCGAAACACCTGGTGGACCCCTAAGTCTAACAGTGGAGTTCCTTCTTCATCAAGGGCTGGACCCAGTAACAGTGATGCCATGGATGTCAACTCTGGAAGGCAAAAGAATGCCCCCAAACCGCAAGGAAAGCCTGGTGCTTTCAAATGTTATAGATGCGGTGGAGAAGGCCATATGGCTAGGAACTGTAAAGAAGCGCTGAAACCAGCGCAAGTAAAGGCATCGTCTGCCGAAGAAGAAACCGCGCCTAAATGGTTCAAGGACTGGTCATCCTCCAAAGAAGGCAAGGGTTTTTAGAAGGGTTGAAGTCAGAGTCTGCAGACCTAGACCCAAACAATCAATTCTCTATTCTTTCTAGTTTTTCAGATGTAATGGAAGTGTATATACGATCCAAATCAGAGCATTTTTATATTCCAATTACACTGAAAGGAAAGAACAGACAAGCAGATGTAAAAGCACTTGTGGATTGCGGTGCATCAACATTATTTATAAGCAAAAGATTTGTGAAGAACAATGATGTTCGGTGTCATAAATTATTGCGTCCCATACCAGTCAAAAACATTGATGGCTCCTTAAACGCCACCAGAGCTATGACAAGATTCGCCGAAATAGGATTAAAGATTGGAGATCATGAAGAAGATAAAGCAGCCTTCATGGTTACAGATCTAGGAAGCGATGATGTCATTATTGGAATAGATTGGCTAAGGTATCATAATCTGGAGATTGATTGGAACGCAGGACGATTTGCTCTTACACGATGCCGAGTCAAGTGTGAGACTAAAAAGAGAAAAGACAAAAAAAATAGAGAAAAACATAAAACCCAAAAACAGGGTGACTTGCCAGATCTGATTCCCACGGAAGAGGAAGATGACAATGAAGACATGGTGAAGAAAAGGGCGATGGTTGAGGAAATAGAAGATGAAGATAGTCCAAAGAATGAATGGATTAGATATAAAGCTTCTATCGCCACAGAACAAAAAGTAGCAGAGGAAGCTACTAAGAAGAAAAAGTCTGTAGAAGAAATGGTTCCAGACTGGCTTCACGATTACCTGGGTGTATTCTCAGAAGAGGAATCAAAGAGATTTCCTGAAAGAAAGAAATGGGATCATGCGATAGATCTCAAAGATGAGAATGATCTTCCACCGAATGCAAAACCGTATCCTTTGTCACCTAAGGAAATGGACACACCAAAAGATTGGTTGAAAGCCGAAACTGCATTGGGACATATCAGAGATTCACAATCTCCTGTTGCAGCACCTTTCTTCTTTGTGGCCAAAAAAGATGGCAAATTACGACCAGTAATGGACTATAGAAAGCTCAATGAGAAAATGGTTAAAAATGTGTATCCTGTACTGAGATCTCAAGATCTAATTGATGCTTTAACTGGTGCCACAATGTACTCCAAAATGGATGTATGATGGGGATACAATAACATTCAGATGAAAGAAGGAGATGAGTGGAAGGCAGCCTTCAAAACGCCTTTTGGTCACCATGAACCAACTGTAATGTATTTTGGGTTGACAAATTCTCCAGCAACTTTCCAGACCATGATGAACGAAATATTTAGAGATCTCATTGATGGAAAGACGGTCATTGTCTATATCGATGACATCTTGGTCTTTACAAATGGAAATAAGGAGCAACACCGAAAAGTCATGCGAGAAGTACTCAAACAATTAAAAGATAATGATCTGTTCTTGAAACCAGAAAAATGTAGTTTTGAACAGTCTAAAGTCGAATTCTTAGGGTTGATCGTGGAAAAAGGCAATGTGTCTATGGACCCTGTGAAAGTAGAAGGAGTATTAAAATGGCCTGTTCCCAAATGCATAAAAGACATACAAGCATTCATGGGTTTTGCCAACTTCTATCGAAGATTCATATTGGGGTTCTCAGATATAGCCAGACCAATGAATGATTTGCTAAGAAAAGATGTTCCATGGAATTGGACGGAGAAACAACAAAATGCATTTGATGAATTGAAGAAACGATTCACAGAAGCTCTGCTCCTAGTAATGCCAGATGTTGAGAAAAAGAAAAGAATAGAAACCAATGCTTCTGATTATGCATCTGGTGCAGTACTTTCTCAACAAATGGAAGATGGATTATGGCATCCTGTCGCTTATTATTCGAAGTCAATGAATGATGCAGAACAAAATTATGACATTCATGACAAAGAATTATTGGCAATCATTCAAGCGTTAGAAGAGTGGAGGCATTATGTACAGGGAGCACCTCATCCTGTGGAGATCTGGACCAATCATAAGAATCTCGAGTATTTCATGACGAGTCAAAAATTGACATGAAGGCAAGCCAGATGGAGTCTGTTCCTGGCGGAGTATGAATTTACACTCCAACATAAGCCTGGTGTAGTCAATGATAAGGCCGATCATCTGTCTCGGAGATCAGACCACAGAGGGGGGGTAGAAAACGACAATTCTGATCGCATTTTGCTTAAACCGGAATTTTTCAAAATCAATGCTGCTAAAAGAGGCCAAGTTCTTATAGAAGGAGAAAAATCTCTTCTCAAAAAGATTAGACAATGTACAGAACGAGAGCCTGAAGTGATGAAAGCGCTAGAAACGCTAAAAGCAGCACCGGTGCAATTGCGTAGAGGAGTCAAAGAATGGAATGTTGAAGATGGATTGGTGTTATTCCGAGGATTGGTCTATGTTCCAAATGATAAAGAAATCCACCGAGAAATTCTAGAGTTATTTCATGACTCACCACCGGCTGGACATCCTGGACGTGCCAAAACCTTAGAATTGATTTCCAGAAACTATTGGTGGCCAATGATGACAAAGAGTGTTCTCGACTATGTAGATGGTTGCGATCATTGCAGACAAACAAAGGTCTATCCTAGTAAACCGACGGGATCTTTACAGCCAAATGAAGTTCCAGAAGGACCTTGGCAAATGATTACATGTGACCTGATTGTGGATCTACCAAAGAGTGAAGGGTGTGATAGCATTTTTGTTGTCATTGATCAATTTATGAAACAAGCACACTTTATTCCCACCAATAAAGAAGTAGACTCGAAGGAAATTGCTGAGCTATTTTTAAAAAATGTATGGAAACATCATGGAACACCAAAGAAAGTGATTTCAGATAGAAGAACACAGTTCATATCAAAATTTATGGGACAAATGTCAAAAAGATTAGGCACAAAATGGTCTGCTTCGACCACCTATCATCCCCATACGGACGGACAAACAGAACATGTAAATCAAGAAGTTGAACAATATTTGCACCTGTTTACCTCTTATAGACAAAATGATTGGGTATCTTGGTTGCCGATTGCAGAATTCTCGCATAATAACGCAGTCACAGTCACCGGTCATAGCCCTTTCAAAGTTCTATATGGATACAATCCAGAATTCACGATATCTCCTAATTCCAACTCCCGTATTCCCATTGCCGATGAAAGAGTGGATCAAATGAAAGAAGCAAGAGATGATGCGGAAAATACTTTGAAACTAGTCAATGAATGAATGAAATGGTTCTATGACAAAGGAGTAAAAGACGCACCACAGTATAAAAAGGGAGACAAAGTCTGGCTAGATGCAAAAAAATTAAACAATGTCGTCCAAGTCAAAAATTGTCAGATCGTCGTCTTGGGCCCTTTGAAATACTAGAGAAGATTGGCAAAGTGAACTATAAATTGAAATTACCAGCAAATTATCAAATCCATTCAGTTTTCCACGTTCAATTACTCACTCCATACTATGCATCTCAAATGATCCCTCATTCTCAACCCACCCGACCACCTCCTGACATAGTTGACGATCAGGAAGAATTTGTTGTAGAAGAAGTATTAGATAGCCAATTATTCTGAGGAAAGCTGCAATACCGAGTAAAATGGGAAGGATATCCAATAGAAGAATCGACATGGGAACCAGAAGAAAATGTAAAGAATTTTCCGATTCTTATAGCGGAGTTTCATAAAAAGAATCCCATGGCGGCTAAAACCAAAAGAATTCAAGGTTCTATACTTAATTCAGAAGATTTCAAGAAACGGAGAACACGTAACATTAGACCTTCATACATTCACAATGATGCTCATCCTAGAGAGGAGGTAATGTCACGAATTCCAAATACAAATCATTACTCTTTTCTCAATTTCCCTAAAGCGTCTAAACCCAATGCTAAGACAAACCCAAATCCTATCAAAATTCCCATATCCGCTTCTATAACCAAACTTCCTGATGAAGTTGAAGAGATCTTTTATGATGCTATCGATAAGATAGGATAGTATCACATGATCTTAGAACCTTCTAGAATATGATGTCATAATAATGTCACAACTATCACATCGTACAATTCTCATTTCTATTTATGATTGGCTAGTAGTTTTCAAACTCAGTTTACATCTCAGTTTTAATATGTGTATATAGTTAGCTAGTTTCACTGTAGTAGTTCTTTAGTTCAAACCTCTTGTATCTACATAGTAGCAATCCAAGACGTCCTTGCTCCTTCATCTTCTTTGTGATAACCTTAGTTTGAGTCCTAGCCTCTGCCCTTGCGTTAATTTGTTTGTGGGTTGTGACAGCAGTACGAGCATCAAAGCTCACACCTGCCACTGCAGTTGTTGGCATGCAAGGTGCCATAAACCATATCGGTGACATTCTTGACAAGGCTGTCAACAATGCAGCTCCTGTATCTTCATCTGCACCTGTACCTGCACCTGTACCTGCTCCTGCTCCCCCTCCCCCCCAGTATCTACAACCCTTGATTGTGCCATGTGTCTTATGGAGACTGAAGATGTTGATGTGCCACCGGCGGATCAAGGCAAGCTGTTGCTGATCTTTGCAAGCAACACGTGCACAATGGAATTTTATGTGCAGAGCCCACATGCAGCACAACGCTCATATATAAAGGCCCTTCTTGATGATTATGTGTTGAAGCAGGCGTAGTGATAGTCTTCTTTTGTCAGTTCAAAGTTGTACAATGTATCTCACACTGTTGTCTCACTATCTCTCATCGTTGTTGTACTGTTTACTCATTGTGTTGTCTGTTGTCCTACCATCATTCCAAGGTCTCAAAAATGTAGCATTTGATTGTAGTACACATATAATCTATGCATTGATACCATTCATGTCTTTGTCCTTGTCTGCGCTCTCACCATCACCAAATTCAAGTAAGTCCTCATTGTCTACATCATCATCGCCTGCTAGTGCTCGTTCAAACAAACCCTGCTGGTATTGAGCCCACATAGCTTCTGCAATATGGTTGCACAAGTGGTTCATCTTGTTTGGTGCCTCTTCCTCATCTACTGCTGCATCAACTACCTTCTCATCCTCTGCTAGATCTCCATCTGAACAGGCATCCGGTAAAGGACCCTCTTGTGGGTCATGTAAGCATATGAAGTCGTGAATTGTGCACATAGCAGTGGGAATTTGCACCTGGATTTGTAAGTTGTACCTTGGCACATGAATAAGAATGTGAAAGCGATGTTTTAAGACACCAAAAATATGTTTGAAAATGTTTCTTGCCATGGTGTGATGGAGATTAAACAATTTTTTTTTGCTGTGTGGCCTCTCATTGATATTAGTGTGTGACGGTGTTCAGAAGGATATAAACTCACCTGATGCTCACTCGCCCCCACTCAGCAAGATGATAGTGAACACCATGGTATGGGATCAGAAGCCCATGGCATGAAGGATAACTTGCATCTGCCAAAAAATATTTACCGTCCAGAATATGAAGGTCTTTAGCACATGCATCCTTGAAGACTTGTGCATTAGTAGCAGAGCCCTCCCAGCCAGTGAGGCCATAAGTGAAATTCATGTCAAAGTCACACGCAAATAAACAGTTTTGAGAAATGAGACCCCTATGATCACGGTAGGCAGCATGTTCAAGTGCAGGAGGTGTAACATGTATGTGACTCCCATCAAGTGCGCCGATGGCGTCCTTGAAGAAGGGCCAAAATTTGGGGTTTTTGCGAATTCTCTGGGAAACTTTGTCTGATGGGAGGTATACATATTTTGAATAGAACGGGGGAGTGGCGAAAATGACAAGCATCCTTTGAAAGTATCTAGACAAATAAGTTAAATGAACAAGTCTATAAAAACAACACTCACCGAGAAATAGTCTCATTAGAATGCTGAAACCTCTCTCCAATATGCCTGATTGACAGGCCGGTAACAGCAGTGTATAGGAAGATAGCCAGTTGTTCTTCAAGGGAGAGAGACTTGGAATTGGAATGTGTCATATACCATACTTCTAATCCCAGATCCGACCATATCGATCAGATCCAATCGATTCCATTTCCGTCTGGTCCACAGATCCTGTCCGGATCACCCATCCGAATGTGCTCACTTCTTGCACCTTAACTCCCTTGTGTATATCTGCGTCTATCTCCTTTCGTCATTCCTCCTGTTTCCGGTATTCTGGCTGTGTATATTTCTGTCCTGTGTCACTGATCTGTTACCTGTGTTCATTTCCGATTCATGCTTACTGATCCGCTGTGCATTAACTAATAGACTTCCATTACACTTCATACATAGCCCTTGGTCCCGGACTTGTTGATTATCCGTCTTAGATACTTACAGTATATCAACCACTTGTAGATCTCTGTAGAACCTTAGTTCGAATATCATCTTACAGTGGCTCAAAAAACTGCCGCATGTTTTGACATTTTTCACTATCTATGATATTGTGTGAGAATGAACAAATTCCTCAAGGACGTACTTATACCACATTGTAGTATGGCTTCAGGGCTTTTATTTGAGCCCTACACCGTGGGAATCGGCGGAGATATGGTGGAGATATAAGGCTTATAAAATGATGACTCATGTGGACAGTTTTTTGAGTGTATATTAAAACTATATAAATCATTATTTATGACACCATAAAAATCATGCCACTATTATATAAATTATAAAGTGGTGTCATTATGTTATTTTATGACTATATCTAACTATATAAACCAGAATATCTCATGTATCATAGTCATAATCACCATGAAAGCCATCTCCTCTGCTCAAAGAGATAATATCCTCTCTCTGTCTTATGCTGGCCTCTCTGCTCGCCAAATTTCCTCTAGAACTGGAGTATGCAAGTCCACTGTGGCCAAGTTCATCAAAGAAAGCCACCCAGACAAGGAAAACTCTTGTGGAGGACGTCCATCCAAGCTTACCTCTACTGACAAAAGGGCTATTATCCAACATATCACTACAGGAAAGGCTGATAATGCTGTCCAAGCCACCCATTATATCAATTCCACCATCACTACCCCTGTCTCTTCACAAACTGTGAGGAATGTTCTCAAGGCAGCTCATCTCAAGGCAGTAACAAAGAAGAAAAAGCCTCTTCTCGACTAGCCTTTGCCTTAGCTCATCAACACTGGACTGTAGAGGACTGGAAGCGTGTTATATGGTCAGATGAGACCAAAATCAATAGGATTGGGTCAGATGGGAAGGTGTATGTATGGAAAAGAAGGGAGATGGCCTAACAGACAGAGAGGTTAATGGGACTGTATGGGATGGAATGGTGTGGGAATGCTTGCTGAGGTTGAGGGGAAGATGAATGCTGAGCAGTATGTGGACATTTTAAATGACCACTTGCTGCCTAGCTTGGCAGAATCAGGGATTGATGAAGAAGATATCATTTTCCAACAGGATAATGATCCCAAGCACACATCCAGAAGAGCTAGGGAATGGTTTGAAGAACATAACATCAATGTTCTTGACTGGCCAGCACAGTCTCCTGATGTCAATGTCATTGAACATCTCTGGGGAACACTCAAGAAAAAGCTTCAAGCCTATGAAAACCCCCCTAAAGGAGTATGGGAGCTTTGGGAGAGAGTAGCAGTGGAATGGGGGAAGATCACAGCTGAGGATTGCCAGAAATTAATTGAGAGTATGCCTAGAAGGATAGAGGCAGTAATTAAAGCCAAGGGAGGTCATACAAAATACTAGAATACCTGGTTATTACTGTAAAATACTTGAGTCAAAAAACTGTCCGCATGAGTCACCATTTTGTGAGCCTTGTATCTCCACCATATCTCCACCGATTTCAAAAAACTGTCCGCATGAGTCACCATTTTGTGAGCCTTGTATCTCCACCATATCTCCACCGATTCCCAAGTTTTGCAAAGACATGTACATGCACTCCGAGTGTTAAGACTGTACTCAAAGGTAGAGAGATCCGAACGGCTTTGGCCTCAGTTCGTGCACTGTGCCCCTTTCCCGAGTAATGCCCCTTATTTCAGGGAGAAGTTATATGTCCGAGGATCTGGAAGGAGTTGTGTGATGGATCCGGACGTCTGAAGGTATCGGATATGATACGTCCGAAGGTTATCTGGAACGTAGGAATAGAACGAAGATTAAGACTAGCTTCGGAACAAGTTCCTAACTAGAAACTAACAGAGATAGACTATCCACAGATAGAGTCGGAGATATAGACTATAGGAATCAATCCCAAGTCTCGGAAGATGACTTAGAGCGGAAAGTGACTTAAGTCCGGAGGAAGCAGAATGAGCAGAATCTAAGATGATATTCGAACTAAGGTTCTACAGAGATCTACAAGTGGTTTATATACTGTAAGTATCTAAGACGGATAATCAACAAGTCCGGGACCAAGGGCTATGTATGAAGATTAGTTAATGCACAGCGGATCAGTAAGTATGAATCGGAAATGAACACAGGTAACGGATCAGTGACACAGGACAGAAATATACACAGCCAGAATACCGGAAACAGGAGGAATGATGAAAGGAGATAGATGCAGATATACACAAGGGAGTTAAGGTGCAAGAAGTGAGCACATTCAGATGGGTGATCCGGACAGGATCTGTGGACCAGACAGAAATGGAATCGATTGGATCTGATCGGATATGGTCGGATCTGGGATTAGAAGTATGGTATATGACACCGAGCTCACACCAAATGCATTCTGGATGCCCAGTAAGTAATTCAACCACCCATGCCTCACCAGAAAGCACTGATGTATGATAGGGTTGTGGGTCCCTTGGGTACATGGATGATACAAGGCTACCAGATGCATGAATGAGGATACTGAGGAGAATTACTGAATATTGTATGATCTTATGGTGGAGCTGTGGTCGGTGTTGAAGACTAAGCCCTGGAAAGACATCAGGGAGGGACTCCATAGTAGTGAGGAGCACAGGGACAACATGCTTTTAGAAGGCTAATAAGATATTGCAGCTCCAACTGGCCAAAGCAGCGTGCTGGTGCAACTTACATTGCGCCAGATGCACATCCTGGCAAATACCGAGTTACTGAACTGACTCTTACACACCGGCAGTTTCGGAGTTTTGATACAAGCAAGATTTGAATCCAAATGTGGTTGATAAATTAAAGATTTCCACTTGAAATTTTGAATTGAGAAAATCAAGAAATTTGGATGAATGGCGAAATGATGCAAAGTGAGACATTTTGACAAACATTTTGAATCCTGTGAATATTTTGGTAATGATAGGTAAATTCAAACTTTTGAGTGCAAAAATAAGTTGCACAAAATATTATTTAATGACAGACATTTCCCTATGGGAGTAACCATTGAATTTTCCTTGCATCAAAAGTCAGAGAAAAAATGGGAAATTTTATGTGTGGGAAAATGGTATGGGCAATGAGTGTGTATTTAGTGGGCATTGGTTGCGCAGGATCATTTCATTTTGGACATGCTTGCATTTCAGTATGGTAGTAATGTGGTAATGAAAATGGTAAGGAGAACATGCGTGAGGGTACTGGAAATGCGGAATTGAGAAGGGTAGTCTGGCCATAATGCAAATGTCAAAAATTAAAATCAGAGCTCAGGGATGAAATTCCATCCCGGCTAGTCACTGAGGATGTCTCGCCACAATCATGTGATCCGCTGTCATCATCTGACACGATGTCATCTAACCTGCGTCTCTTGCCAGTTGGGGTGATTTCTACCTGCAAAGTCACTATTGACTTCATGATCATGCGAACACCTGATTTGTTCTGCAATACTGGTTGTTCCACAGCAGGATCTTCAGGCCAGCCTGGTTCTTGAAGATACTTGTCATAAATGCTGATAACAGAGTCGTGTGAGGATAGGAGCTTGATTGCTGTCTCATTCTTGTAGGCCAGAGATTTTTCCACGTAATCTTGTACAGCCATGTACAGCGGCCCTTCTTTGTACTTCTGCAACATGGGCTGGAGGCTTGCAAGTGAAATCCTCTCTTCATCTGGGATCTTGTGGTACTGATGTGAGAAGAATATGCAAAGTTCAACGACCAGATTGTCGAGTGATTTGTGACCAACAAACACATCAGGTGGAAGGTGGGTTCTCGTCATGAGCCAACCTTCTTTTGAGGATCCTCCATCAAAGACCTGTGTCAAGAGTTTTGTGCAGTCTTCAATATTCATGTAAGTGATGCTGTACTTCAAAATGTCCACAGAAGGATGTAAAAACTGTATTCGAGGTCATCCTCAACACAATGAATGGCATCTGAATGTGCGATGAGGTAGGCAGACATAAATTGCCAGGTTCCCTTGGTGAAATAAAAATATTACAAAAATGTAAAGCTTAGGAATGAAATGGACATACCGTGCGGTCATGTTGTCGAGGACTGTCATATACCATACTTCTGATCTCAGATCTGATCTGATCTGATTGATCCTACTTCCATCTGGTCCACAGATCCTGTCCGGATCACCCATCCGAAAGTGCCCACTTCTTGCACTCTAACTCCCTTGTGGATATCTGCGTCTATCTCCTTTCATCATTCCTCCTGTTTCTGGTATTCCGGCTGTGTATATTTCTGTCCTGTGTCACTGATCCGTTACCTGTGTTCATTTCCAACTCGTGCTTACTGATCCGCTGTGCATTAACTAATAGACTTCTGTTATACATTGTACATAGCCCTCGGTCCTGGACTCATCAATTATCTGTACTAGATACTTACAGTATATAAACCATTTGTAGATCTCTGTAGAACCTTAGTTCAAATATCATCTTAGATTCTGCTCATTCTGTTTCCTCCGGACTTGAATTACTTTCTGCTCTAGTCATCTTCCGAGACTTGGGATTGATTGCTTTAGTCTATATCTCCAACTCTATCTTCGGATAGTCTACCTCTGTTAGTTTCTAGTTAGGAACTCGTTCTGAAACTAGCCTTAATCCTCATTCCATCTCTATGCTCTGGATAACCTTCGGACATATCATATCTGATACCTTTGGACGTCTGGATCTGTCATGCAACTCCATCCGGATCTTCGGACATATACCTACCCTCTGAAATAAGGGGCATTACTTGGGAAAGGGGCACAGTGCACGAACTGAGGCCAAAGCCCTTGGATATTTCACCCTTTGAGTACAGTCTTAACAAGGACCCTGGATGGTAATTAGCTTTGCTAGGTCCCAATCGATGAGGATGCCAATGTTCCTGTGTATGACGATGTTTCCCACACTGAGGTCTCGATGTAACAGCTTTGCAAGGTCATGTGCATCCTTGTGAGCTGTGAATGTAAACATAAATAAGATGTAGCTTTGAGATTCCAATGTATGTACCAATGAGCGCATCACAAATGGACTGGACAAGTTGATGAGAACTCTCAAACTTAGTCAACTTCCAACCCACGATATCAAGAACCAAGCAATGAAGGATGTGAGGAGTAATGACTGTGTTGGGACATGCCCATATGACAATTGAAAACTTGACAGCCTGATCAAGTTGCTGAGGGATGGGAAAGGGTATGTCATGGTATGCAATACATGTTGCGACATTGTGAACATTGTGTGACTTCAACAATTTATAAGTCTCGCCTTCCGGGAGGACATCTGATAATGATATGTGCCAAGAGTCCTTGAACATGATGACCTTCTCATTGACAAGGTCAAATGCAGGACATGTGCACATCCCACAACTGGTGGGCGGAAACCAAATGCAGTAGGTTGGGGAATGATAAGTGTCAACACACCAGGGGTATCAACACAGGGGATGGAAACTTTGAACATGCGCATGATATTTGAAAGGTTTAACCATGCCTTTGCAAGAGCAGCCTCCCTGGTGCTAGCGGGGGATATGGAAGTATCGATGCCACACAGTTTGAACGGTGCTCGTGCATAGTGGTGGAAGAAGTCAGATAAATGTGGCTTGGTGTTATAATTGATGGCGCTAGTAATGATAGCACCCTCCCTATCCCATTGTATGATGTGAGCACGATCAAGACAGAAAAAGCATGAGAATGGTATTGGGCACCAAGCTGAGCTGCAGCATAGCTTGTGATTTGTCCCAAAGTGTCCATGCTGTTATCGGTGGAAGATATGATGCTGTCGCTGTCTTGAAGGAATGGGTCGTGGCAATATCCCCATTTGAATTCAATGATGATTTCTGTGTTGGACATATTGGTACCAGGTGATGTTGGATCAGAGTATACACAGACATCTGGCTTAATATTGAATGTGAATGATGAACAATTGACCGTGTCTGGGTTGTTATGAGAGTTGATGAATGAACATTGAGGAGCAAAAGACTTTATGGTGTTAATCTATTTTTGGACTGTCAAGAATCTCAATGTCACAAATGCGGGGACACTCACGAATGGTCTATAAGCATTCTGTTCACTAGCAGCAGAGAGGGTATTGTTGAACATGCCAGGCGTGAAGGCTGAAGTGAAGCTCAAAGCGTCATAATCAGGTATCTGTGAAGACAGCAGGAATTCCTCAGCTGGCATCAGGCCAATGATTTTGTCTTTCATCTTGTAGCCCATGGCATTGACAGTTTCAAGTCAGAATCATGTATGAGTTGTGAACGGCAACATTGTGGAACTAGCTAATTTGATAGTGGTGTCACCAATAGAGGGAGGGGAAACTGAAGGACTAGGCAGAGGTACAACCAATGGCCCAGCAAACACCTCCACATTGTCAAGTGCCAGGAGCATGGTATTTGTAAATACAATAATCTAACTATGTACAATGGTATCAGAATCAGCTATGGGTATCAGTAGTATGAGGTAACAAGTGGTATGACATGTCATTCCGTAAGTCCCATGAAGGAAAGAAGAGAAAAAGCTAGTCATCAATTCGAGCTTATATAGTGAATGACTTGATTTCCGGATGTTCCCGAAATTGCAGGCACCAATAGGCAAATGCCAGCAGACTCTAAAAATAGCTCAGTTGGATGAGCAAACTTCGAGCTACTTCGAGCTTGCCATTTCTGAAGTACTTTGCACTGGTAATAGCCATTTCTTGAGTTTTCGTGACACTTGGTTACTTCTACCAAGGCCAATGCCCAATTCTATGGCTCATACAACCACCCATATTGGGTAGCTTAGTCAAGGTATATCACAGCTTGACATTGCTTTATATTCTGCTTTACATGTTATACACTTTAAATATACTTCAAATACAACCCAAAATTAGTGTTTATTGTCAAAATAGAAAATCCTATTCAAGCATGACATATCTATATTTGGTCTCAGAAATTTCATATCAGGAGTGGGCAACAAATCCTATTTCAAGCACAACATATCTAAATTCGGTTGGTCTCCAAAAATTTCAATCCTCCATGTCATCCTCTGTGTCATCCTCATAGGTCTCATCATCAATAACCACGTCCTCATCATCTTCAATAATTGACTGGGAAGCTGGAACCTGGTTTGTTGTTGGTGAAGCAGAC
Source organism: Suillus spraguei (assembly GCA_016800925.1). Classification (NCBI taxonomy): domain Eukaryota; kingdom Fungi; phylum Basidiomycota; class Agaricomycetes; order Boletales; family Suillaceae; genus Suillus; species Suillus spraguei. The sequence goes on along the minus strand of JABCPU010000358.1, from coordinate 27,610 downwards.
CAGAGCTGCATGAATGAAATGGAAAGCTTATGGTGCAGTGCTGCTTGGCGAAAAGCATACACTGCAATACCTTCCGATAGTAGGCTGTCATCCACCACAAATTCCATGTGAGTCTCCCACCACCTGGCTTTCCACTCAATATAAGTATGTGTGCGCCGCATCTCTTCCTTCAGGAGGAAAACCTCATTCCAGCGTAGGGCATGTGCACATGCTTTTACCCATTCCACGCGGAGTGCTGTCACGGTCAAAAGAATTAAATAACGAGAAATAGTTGAATATTTTTTTAGAAAACACTCACCGTCATTCAAACCAACATCCTTGTCATCCCCTAAAACACCAACTGAAGTCCAAATCCATGAAACCTGCATGACACCTTGTCCAAGACGTCTATTGGCAGCAGCCTGCTGCTTCTTGGTCCATTTGGTCCATTTGCTCCAACAACATCAGAGGGGTCCTCTATTGATCTGATATCCTCACTTGGTCCCTGAATATCATGGGCATCAAGGGGCCAGAGTGCACCCTCCCATGAACCTGGCCCTCATAATGCAATCAAGCACCTATGAGTGGTGCGATACTTCTCAGCTATAATCTTGATCTTGGCATCCAAGCGACTAATGACTGATGCTGCATGGGTATTGACCCTTTGAGCCCGGGTGTTCCTATTTCTGTGTTTGATGAGATGAACTCTGGCACACAGGACATTTCGGAGTTTATTGAGACAGTCATGGCATTGAGCATTGCAAAGTTCCTCTTCGATGCAGATAATATTATCGTGGCAAGTCGACGTCCAAATTGAAGTGTTAATGCTTGATGGTGACCAGAGAATAGTATTTTCGGCTTCTACAAAAGAGCCGCTGTCGTTTTGCTCAAGCAGATTCTCTAGATTGACCATGTACAGAGCCTGAATCGACCGAAAACAATGGATTTGTTTAAGAAGTGAAGTCTGGCGCTGTTGTAACTCTGTTTGCTGGTGTGATGACAGTGTCCCATCAGTTACATCAAAGCGCAAACATTTCCTACAAAATTCAAGAGTCGAAAATATGTCATTCAAGGACATAGATATACGTACTGCGAGTCCTCTAATGATATACCCCATGTAACAAATATACTTGGGGATATGTCGTGATGGTGAAATTGTCCTTCGATAGCAGCAGCCTTCTCTTGCTCAGCAAATTGGGCACGTGTACATCAGCCTCAGATATACCTAAACAATTTAAATGCACATTAAATGCACGATCATTAAAAAGAAATGAAGGAGCACACCACATTCTCTGTTTATGAATGGGTTTTCCTGTGTCTTGTCCACCTCCCAGCTCTTGACCATTGCAGTCCACTCATTCTCATATGATGTCCCAACTGTGAGATTGAACTCTTGAAAGGCAGCCTGCTGGCGATCATGCTCCTTGACAACAGTTATGAGTTTCTTTCATAATGAGAGACCTGGTAAGATTATATCAGTATTCAACCCAATGATACAGCACTACTAAAGGCTCACCGAGGCCAACGAATTTACGCCAATTATGATGACCAAAATGGTCATCCAGGGTATCATGTCGTGCACCTGGTCCCATTTCCTTGGTACTATTTGCAACCCAGTTTATCTCCACCCAATTTCATTCAATGCCTTCTCTGTCTGTTCGACCTACTCCTGGCATGAGGTTGAGTAAATGCGGGATAGTGCAGCTATCCTCATGGGCACTGGCGTGAAACTTCGGAATTGCAAACCTGAACACCATTGTTGTGAATGCGACAGGGATACACATATTCTCAGGAAGCCAGTTCATTCTCTCAAAGAGGTTGATTTTCCACTGGCAGGCAACATCGTAGGAGATGACGACATTCAAAAGAAGAAGGGGGATGATAGCTGAAAAAAAAAAAGAAATCCATGTTGCAGTACCTAGTTGCACATAAATAAACAGAACACACAAGTCAATTAAAACCTCACCGTTTGCCCTTTTGCAGATCACCCACCCCTTTTGGATGCATAAATTCATGGCATGCACATAGGCAGAGCCTGATGCCTGTAGTCCATAGTCCATTCGAAAATTTTGACTCGGCATGTGCCAGAGTACTAAAACCACTGCACATACTAATATGCGTGTGTCAGAGTTAGAGGAACCATATAGCACATGTAATCAATGTAAATGTACATCTTTCTGGGAGGCGAATTTCAACACATGAGCACTGTAAGGCTTATTTGCAACAAAATATGCAAGACCGGTATGCATGCCAGGGTCTGCTGAATCCAATGATTGAGTTCTGTTCTTGAGACGAAAGTTGGTGTCCATAGCAATGATTAAGTAGTATGTTACGAACTGGGGTGGCGTCACCAGCGACAGTGAAAAGACACAGACGGTCTGCTGGGAAGTTCTTACAATGTCCAGAGGAGGACAAGGTGAAAGTACAAGGAACACGTTCCGAGTACGATCAAGGGTTCAGCCTCAAAGATAAGTCTAGGAGGTATCTGCGAGAATAGAGACTAAGGCTAAGGAGTGCTCAGACTTAGAGACAATTCTAGATGACTTAGGTTGGAGGCCTAAGCGAAGGAAATTCCAGGTAAAACCCAGTAAGATTAAAGTAAGGAATCTACTACAAGTACACTGTGCTTAAATAGGCCAATATGTGCGCACAGACCAAGTGACTGTGAGAATGTAACTGCGTATCCTAATAAGGAAGGCATGTGTTGTACAAATGCGTTGAGCATATAAGTCAGAGTCATGTGACATGATATACAAGTAAGGAAACAAAGGGAAAATGAATAGGGGCACGTACGACTGTAACATTACCCCCTTATTACATTGAAAATCACCGACTTTCAAACATCTTGGTTGTCGTCATAGACGGGATCATAGTCGTCGTAATTAGCGACGTCTTCATCGGCGGCGCTTCCTCCTAACATATAAGCCGCCTCCTCCTCTGCTACAGTTCTTGCTCGTCGACCTTCTTTTCGTCGTCGACGGTTAATAAGATACTGTTCCCACCTACGTAGTGCATCATAGAATCCATCGTCCTTCCAGGTAAGCGTGAACGGGGGTTCCCCACAACACTGAGGGCAATAAATGGACAGATGGGTGGGACTGTGTCGCAGACAGATTTGACACTGATAGTCGGGACAATTCTTTTGCCGGTGTCCGACGACACCGCAGATTCGGCATTTCATGTTTTCGTCAGTGTTAGAGATGGACATACGTAATGGTGATGGTGAGATAATGGGTGGGGGACTAGTGGATCTGGCACGCTTCTTTCCTTTCTTTCGCATCATGCGTTTTAAGGCAAGGTTATTATCGCGTCGAAGCTGCGCTTGTTGTTTACTGGTTAGCATGTACGCGGAGACGGGGAGGTCAGGAGTAGTTCCTCATTCAGCAGTTGCAAGAAGTTCGTTAGAAGAAGAAGGGGAAGTGATGCCGAAGTCCTTTACTAAGACTGGCGAGACAGGATCCATTGGACCAAATGAAGACGGGATAGACATGGGAGGATGGATCTGAAAGGTGCACAGAAAGGTTACGGAGAGAGGGGCCGGAGCTCGGTGTAATAAATTAATTCAACGCGAAACAGGAATTCCCTAACTTATCGTTTTGGCAGCTTCACGACACTGTTCTTCTTATCAGATACAGCCCATGGCGGAGGGATGGATCAATGAGGAGCAGACTTAGGTGACGGGAGGAGAACGAGTGAAGGTCCGGTTGTTTTCGACATGGGAGATGGGGTTCGGAACGGAGGAAGCGAGAGGTCGGCTTGTGTTTGTTGCAAATCAGTGATGGCTTCTTCGACTAGGTTTCTGGCTGCTCTGGTTTCAGCGACTGATTGCTGGATGGTTTCGACGACTGCATTGGTGAGCTGCCCGATCTCTTGGACAGCAGTGCATAAGCCAGCAAGGGCGTCAACACTAGAATACATGCGCGAAGCAGGGGGTACTGGAATAGGAAGTGGTGCATCTTCCTGCGGAGAGGGAGGTCGAGCAACGCCTGCTCGACGTTCGGCCACGATGTGAATAGCTTCTTCAACATCACTTTTAAAAGAACCGGGAAGCAATAACATAGCATAAGAATGAATGCGTTTTTGAAGATGTAAGAAGCGTTGACGATATGTAGCATCTGTGGTTTCTTTGGCTGTGGCTTCGATGAGGGCGGCAGTGCGGATAATGTTGACGAGGAGGAGGGCTGGGAAGGCACCTTTTTCTGTGAGGATTCTTTCAATTTCAAGGGCGTGTCCTTCACATAGAAGGGCGGCTTCAATGTAGGAGGTGTTGTCGATTTCAGTGGTAAGGGATCCATAGTGTTCAGCATCAGAGTCGGAGTCGTTGTTGGCAATGGTGACAGGGGTAATGTAGGCAGTGGGGAAAGACATTTCAATGGTGGTAGTTGATCAAGTGCTAGTGCGAGTTGATTGACTGAAGGATATTCAGAGGGCGTGTTGCTTCTTATAAGCGTTCAAGATTTGAGCGGAGTTCTTCAAGTTCTTTTCTGGGAGCCATTCGTTATCTCCCGATGAATATCCTTTCCAGGAAACAAGATAGCGTCGGCGAGTGCCGGTTCCTTTGTGAGAAAGGATTGCTTCTACTTCATATTCTTCTTCTTCTTCGATGATGTCAGGTGGTGGTTCGGGGAAGTTCGGACCATGTACGTCTGTTTCGCTATAGGATGATAAGACAGAAGCGTGGAACGTGGGATGAATTTTCCACTGCGGAGGGAGTTTGAGTGTGAACGTGATGGGAGATAAGACATCGATGATCGGGAAAGGTCCGTATCATTTTGGGGCGAGTTTCCTTGATGGGAGTTTGAGTCTAAGATTAGCGGCAGATAGCCAAACCTTATCTCCGATCTTCCATGGGGTGTACTTATCTCCTCGGGATCGTTCGGCCATTGTCTGCATTGCAATGTTATGACAGGCGATTGCTTCTTCTCTTATCTTCTGCAGAGATCGTACTCGATCTTCTGCTGCAGGGACGGATGAGTCAGGGATAAGGTGAGGGATAGCATGTGGTTCGTATCCCATCATTAGATAGAAAGGTGATGCATTCCTTGCATCATGTTTTCGGTGGTTGTGGACGAATTCGGCGATTGGTAGGTGTTCTACCCAATCTTCAGGGTTGTTGCGGCAATAGATGCGTAGATATGTTTCGAGTTCTTGATTTAGCCTTTCAGTTTGACCATCAGTCTGTGGATGATAAGCTGTAGATGGAGCGATGACGTAGTCGAGAAGTCGGGCAAGTTCCTTAGAGAAGCGAGATAGGAACTGCGGGCCTCGATCCGATATAACTTTGTCATGGAGTCCAAATTGGTGGTAGACGTATTTCAAAAATAGTTTAGCAATGCCTTCGGAAGTGATGGTTTTCAAACAAGGGATAATAATTACCCCCTTCGTAAGGCCATGGTCTACCATGACCATGATACTGTCAAAGCCACCAGAGACAGGCAGGTCAGTGATAAGGTCGACAGAGACCTGGGAAAAAGGTCGAGTTGCAGACGAGGGGATTGGAGTGAGCGCGGGCGAATAGGATGTGTATCTGCTTTCATCTGCTGGCAAAGGGCGCACCCTTCCACATATTTCCGAATGTAGGAACCCATAGCGGGCCACCAAGCCTCCCGTTTAACAAGCTCTTCTGTTTTGAATCTACCAGGATGACCTGCGGTAGGATGATCATGATACCTCTTCAGGATATCGGAGCGATGCGCCGGCAGAATATAGGCGCGATTCTTAAAATAGAGGACGTTCTCCTCAATCTTCCAGTCAGAGAGTGCCGATTTCATAGGGGGAAGGCACACGCCATCAAGGGCATCAGACGCCGTCTTGAAGACAGGGTCGTCGAGGGGGTCGGAGGATGACAGCACATCCTTCAAGTCAGTGTCAATAAGACGAACAAATAGAGCGTCAGGGAGGAGAGTCTGGTTTTCGTTATCATCTTTACCGGAATCGTAGTCGGGTCGGCGAGATAGTGCATCAGGTACGGCTAATTTAGTACCTGCAACGTGATGCAGTTCAATGTCATAAATAGACAAAATTAGTTGCCAACGTGCTTGGCGGCGGGTAAGCTTCTGTGCACTTTTAAAGTACAGGAGATTCTTGTGGTCGGTGAATACCAGGACAGGGTGTGGGTTACCTTCAAGATAATGGCGCCATTCGTTTAGTGCCCGGATTACGGCAAGGAGTTCCCGATCAAAGATCTGATAGTTGCGTTCTGTGGGGTTTAAAGACTGTGAAAGATATGCACATGGGTGATAAACACCATTTTCATCAGTCTGTAGGAGAACTCCGCCGGTTGCTACAAGCGAAGCGTCGGTAGCAATAGCAAATTGTCGGGAAGGATCAGGGTTACGGAGTACCGGTTGGGATGTAAAGTGCCGTTTCAGTTCTTCAAAGGTGTCCATGCATTCAGGTGACCAATCAAAGGCCTTATCTTTCTTCGTGAGATCGATAAGAGGTCGGGCAATGTCAGAATAGTGGGAAATGAACGTGCGGTAGAAGTTGCAAAAGCTGAGGAATGATCGAACATCTTTTACAGATTTCAGAACCGGCCATTCGGAGATTCCCTTGGTCTTGGCGGTGTCCATTGCAACTTGTCCGGGGCAAATTATCATTCCGAGGTATTCCACTTCTTCTGCATCAAACGTACATTTCTCTGGTTTCAGGAACAGATGTTCTTTTCGTATTTTCATCAAAACCCGTCTAGTTCTTTCACGGTGTTCTTCCATAGTCGTAGAGAAAATCAGGATATCGTCCATGTAGATAACCATCCATCCTTCGTTGATTTCCTGTTGGAAGGTGCGATTCATGTATGCTTGGAAAGTTGCTGGGGAATTACAAAGGCCAAAGAACATGACGTTTGGTTCAAAAAGACTGAATTCAGTAGTAAAGGCAGCTTTCCAGTGATCATCGGGATGGATGCGAATATTGTTATAACCAGACCGAATATCCATTTTCGTAAAGAACTGTGCATTGTGAAGTCGTGCGATGAGGGAGATAGGAAGTGGAAGTGGGTATGCTTCTTGACTGTCCAATCATTGATGTAGCGGTAATCTTGACAGGGACGCAATTCTCCACTCTTCTTTCCCACAAAGAAGAAGCCACTAGCTTGGGGTGACTTCGATTCTGAGATAAAACCTTTCGCAACGTTTTCATCAATAAACGTTTTGACGGCGGCTGTTCTTTCTCCGATAACAGGTAAACCTTAGACGTGCGAGGGATGAAACCGGGTTTAGTATCAATCCGATGATCAATACCAGGGCGTTCAGGGGGTAGTTTGTTCAAACCGTCTTTAGCGAAGACGTCGGCGAAGTCATGGAGATAGTCCGGGACCAATTCTTCGAAGGGTTTCTTTTTCTTTTCCTTCTCATCCATGGCGAATTCCTGTGCTTTGTTACTAAATTTTGGAGGGGTACAGTGGCTCAAAAAACTGTCCGCATGTTTTGGCATTTTTCACTATCTATAATATTGTGTGAGAACAAACAAATGCCTCAAAAACATGCTTATACCACATTGTAGTATGGCTTCAGGGCTTTCATTTGAGCCCTACACCGTGGGAATCGGTGGAGATATGGTGGAGATACAAGGCTCACAAAATGGTGACTCATGCGGACAGTTTTTTGACTCAAGTATTTTACAGTAATAACCAGGTATTCTAGTATTTTGTATGACCTCCCTTGGCTTTAATTACTGCCTCTATCCTTCTAGGCATACTCTCAATTAATTTCTGGCAATCCTCAGCTGTGATCTTCCCCCATTCCACTGCTACTCTCTCCCAAAGCTCCCATACTCCTTTAGGGGGGTTTTCATAGGCTTGAAGCTTTTTCTTGAGTGTTCCCCAGAGATGTTCAATGACATTGACATCAGGAGACTGTGCTGGCCAGTCAAGAACATTGATGTTATGTTCTTCAAACCATTCCCTAGCTCTTCTGGATGTGTGCTTGGGATCATTATCCTGTTGGAAAATGATATCTTCTTCATCAATCCCTGATTCTGCCAAGCTAGGCAGCAAGTGGTCATTTAAAATGTCCACATACTGCTCAGCATTCATCTTCCCCTCAACCTCAGCAAGCATTCCCACACCATTCCATCCCATACAGCCCATACCATTCCTCAACTACAGTCCCATTAACCTCTCTGTCTGTTAGGCCATCTCCCTTCTTTTCCATACATACACCTTCCCATCTGACCCAATCCTATTGATTTTGGTCTCATCTGACCATATAACACGCTTCCAGTCCTCTACAGTCCAGTGTTGATGAGCTAAGGCAAAGGCTAGTCGAGAAGAGGCTTTTTCTTCTTTGTTACTGCCTTGAGATGAGCTGCCTTGAGAACATTCCTCACAGTTTGTGAAGAGACAGGGGTAGTGATGGTGGAATTGATATAATGGGTGGCTTGGACAGCATTATCAGCCTTTCCTGTAGTGATATGTTGGATAATAGCCCTTTTGTCAGTAGAGGTAAGCTTGGATGGACGTCCTCCACAAGAGTTTTCCTTGTCTGGGTGGCTTTCTTTGATGAACTTGGCCACAGTGGACTTGCATACTCCAGTTCTAGAGGAAATTTGGCGAGCAGAGAGGCCAGCATAAGACAGAGAGAGGATATTATCTCTTTGAGCAGAGGAGATGGCTTTCATGGTGATTATGACTATGATACATGAGATATTCTGGTTTATATAGTTAGATATAGTCATAAAATAACATAATGACACCACTTTATAATTTATATAATAGTGGCATGATTTTTATGGTGTCATAAATAATGATTTATATAGTTTTAATATACACTCAAAAAACTGTCCACATGAGTCATCATTTTATAAGCCTTATATCTCCACCATATCTCCGCCGATTCCCACGGTGTAGGGCTCAAATAAAAGCCCTGAAGCCATACTACAATGTGGTATAAGTACGTCCTTGAGGAATTGTTCATTCTCACACAATATCATAGATAGTGAAAAATGTCAAAACATGCGGACAGTTTTTTGAGCCACTGTAAGTGGAATTGCGGGATAGTTGGAGAGTTGTTCGAGTCGAGAAGTTCCATCATGTGTGAGGGGTGTATCCATGGATACTTCTTCGATGATCCTCATACTAACTCCATCAGTATCATATTCCACAAGGAATTCTCCATCTCCAAGTTCATAGGAAGAAATCTCTCGCACTTCTGGTGTGTGCCAGACATCTTGCATGGTATTAAATTGGTCATCATCCTCTGTTGGGATCAACAAGGGCATAGGTTCTTCTTCTTCATCGGGGATCTCTTCAATTGAGGCTGAAAGAGTTTTCGGGGGAACGTAGAATTTGGACAGTTTTGGTACGTTGGTATCTCGTCCGGGGATCTCCTCTTCTGCTTTTCTTTTCCCATGCTTCTGTTCATCTATTGGTCGTTGCTCGATAGGTTCTTGTCCAACCCAATGTTTGGGTTCAGATTCGTTCTTGCGTTTTTCTGCTCGGGGAATCGGTGATACTGCTCGTGGCAATTGTACACGAGGAGTGGGGTTTGCAGTACTTGGCATTTGTACTTCAAGTTTCGAATCTTCGGGAACGAAAGGGGTTACGAGTGATTTCGGAAGTCTAGAATGTTGCCATTTGGAATGATGATTGAAGAGTTGAGGCAACCCGTTCTTTTTTCGATCCGTATCCAAGTCAATTTCGATTTCATCTGATTTTGCCGTTCTAGGAAGGACAAGTGTTTCAGCAGCCCAATCGATACTTGGGTTCATCGCTCGTAACCATGGGATTCCCAAAAGGATTTGATCTCTTCTTCCTAGTTTGGTAATGTTGAATTTTCCATACATGGTTCGTTCATCAATTTTGACCACTAGGAGACAATAGTGCGTGATTGGTCCTCCCTTGATAAGGGTTTCATCTGCCGTAGTAACTCGGAACGGTTTTTTGAGCTTTCATCGTGTGATTTGATGGAGTTTCACAAACTCCTCAGAAATGAATGTTCCTGCCACTCCTGAGTCAATGACAGCGGTGGTGTCGACGGATTTTAAGCAAGTACGCGAGTGAAGGGTGATAGGGACACGAAGTTCTTTTCTTTCACCTACAGCGCGTACAAGTCTTAGTAATACTTTGGGAGAAACATACGTCGAGTCTTTGTTTCTCCAAGTCAAAAATCCGCAACGATCCGTCTTATAGTTTCTTCTTCATTGTCTTCCCTTTCTTTGACTTCAGTTTGACAGAGTGGGGTCTTCTTTTTTCTGTCAGGACAATTATGAATGCGGTGTCCTGTCTTCTTGCATCCGAAGCATTGTCCCTTCTTCATGCATTTGGATCTTTCCGTGTCGGAGATTCGATCTACGACCATTGCGTTGGAGTCACGATTAGGGATGTATCGTGCATTTCCGTAGTTCTTCTTCTTCTGTTGTGGAGCATGACGTGTCCTCATGGCTTGAAGACGATGATGGGAGTTGTCAATGGAAACGCATTGCAGCACAACGTCTCGAAATACTTCTGAGACATCTCCTAGTGTGAAAAGCTTTGTAAGAATGCCCCAGTTCAGGCCATCTTGGAAGAATTGAATCTTCGTTGCATCGTCGTTGATACGAGCCTTGGCTGCAAGTGCCTCGAAATCTGCGATGTAGGTATGAAGATCTCCTGTTCCTTGTTTAAGGTCTCTGAGTTTCATGAGTGCGGTTCCCTTGGTATCCACTGGGTTGAAGGCTTCTTTGAAACTTTTCATAAAGTCCACCATGGTTCCATAACCAACTTTTTGTCCAGAGGTGTCGGTTGACTGGGCATGGTCAAGGAACTGTTCCTTCCAGGATTTGGCATTCTTCTCTGTCATGAAGGATGTTATGAAAATGATCTTCTGTTTGTCGGTGGTGTAGAGCTTTTCATTGATGTCAAAGTGCAAGTTGCATGACTGGATAAACTCGCGAGAGTTATCGCGATCTCCATCAAAACCTTTTGGTTGACCAATCTTGTATTCAAATTCTTTGGTCGTCATGGTTGATGATTTGCCTGATGAGTTATACTTTCTTGGTGCCTACACGCGCTGTCTTGCTGTCCGTTAGGGCTTGTCTTCTGTCAGAGGGTTCCTCTTGACAATCTGCTCAGCGTACACGTACGCTAGTTTGGGGTTCAGGGTCGAAGACTGGATAGTCAACGATCAGGTAGACTTTAATCTTTTGTTACGAACTGGGGTGGCGTCACCAGCGACAGTGAAAAGACATAGACGGTCTGCTGGGAAGTTCTTACAATGTCCAGAGGAGGACAAGGTGAAAGTACAAGGAACACGTTCCGAGTACGATCAAGGGTTCAGCCTCAAAGATAAGTCTAGGAGGTATCTGCGAGAATAGAGACTAAGGCTAAGGAGTGCTCAGACTTAGAGACAATTCTAGATGACTTAGGTTGGAGGCCTAAGCGAAGGAAATTCCAGGTAAAACCCAGTAAGATTAAAGTAAGGAATCTACTACAAGTACACTGTGCTTAAATAGGCCAATATGTGCGCACAGACCAAGTGACTGTGAGAATGTAACTGCGTATCCTAATAAGGAAGGCATGTGTTGTACAAATGCGTTGAGCATATAAGTCAGAGTCATGTGACATGATATACAAGTAAGGAAACAAAGGGAAAATGAATAGGGGCATGTACGACTGTAACATAGTAAAGGAACTTATGAAAGTGATGTATTACTATCATGCACTCTAAAGAAGGAAAAACACACACTTCAGAGAGGCATCTATGGTCTCCCAACCTCTTGGTAGGTTTATTCCAGGTTGCAGACATGCAGGACAATGTAACACAAGATCGCCTGGTTGTAAACTGGCAATTCCATTTTCTACATGACCTCGCCCAGCTCACTTCAAGAGTAAAATGTGGCAATATTCCTAGATCATATGCATGAATGCTGAATAGCAGCTCTATATGAAAGTTTAGTATTTGACTATCCAAAGACAAATGACCACTCACCTTTGGAACAGAGATACCAGTGTTGTCTGTGAGATGCTCTAAAGTCTGGTAGTATGCAAAAGTAGAGACTTTACTAAACCACGTAAGCAGCAAGAAGTGTTCAAGAACTCGACGGGTGCACACTGTTTGAGACTGATGGACTGTCGAGGGAAACCAATCGCAATGCAAGAGTTGTTGGCGGTGAGAAACTCATCAGTCACATCCACAAAAGTCAACATTCACTCAGTGAATTCCATTGACATGCAAAACAAGAAAGCAGTATGTCCATGCACAGGACATGCACATGTCATATCCGAGTGTCCTAACTGCACACACAAGCCGATGTCTTTCAATGATGTATGTTCAAAATATTGACTGTTCCATTTCTGTTGGGCAAGATCAATCAGTTCAGCCCACTATCACCTAAATTACTGTACTGACATTAATAACATGCAGTGGAAAACACTTGTGGCAATCCACGCAACATTTCTGACAAAGTATGTCTCGCCCAAAGCATTCCTCACACAGGAATAAGCTTGGTATTTGTCGGTTACTTTTATCCAATCTTCCACATGAACAAGCGAGCAGCCCTGCATCACCATGACCTTCCAGTCACAGATCTTCAAGGAGAAACTCCTCTTGATAACCAGCATGCCCATCATATCTGAACCACTCTTTTAATGGAGCATCCTAGGATATGGTAAGTTTGTCGTCTAGAGCCTTGCCCAATGACTTACCAAAGCTGTATAGCGCTTGACCAAGGGTTTGACAATGATCACTTGACTGTTGTGTTCACCGTGTTTGTCTTTGCTCCAGTTCCAGTCAGCTCCCATGTCCAAAGTAGGCTCCCAGTTCTCCATGAAGATTTCCATTTAGTCATTGTTCTGAACACCTTCTGGCCGTAGCTTCATTGGTGAGCTTTGCATTATTGACTGTCTGTGCCAATTAGCTGACAAGGAAACCATACATGAATGAGCGACATTTAGATTTTTGTCTTTGCTTGAATCATCCTGGTAGACTTGGTACTTTCATTTGGTGTTCATTGTTGGTGACAGTGCGAGCAGCTGGAGCCATCGCATGGGCAATTTTTTCTGCACTGACAAGCATGATGCTAAGAAAGAAGCCTTAAGTTGATGGTAACTGTGCCATCACTTTTGACTCATTGATCTGCAGACTTACATATTTGTAAGTATTCTCACGTTCACGTTTAGCTCTAGGCATTCACTCTTGTCTTTAACCATCAATGTCCCAACATCCCCCTGCCAGTCAATCTGTAAATGTCCCCACTGACATAGACTCAGAAATGCATCACCCTGCCGGTCAACTTGCGAATGTCCCCACTGAAGCAGATGTGGCTGCCAGTCAACCTGTGAGTGTCCCCGCTGAAGCAGACACAGAAACTGGATCTTGTTGTGCATCTTGTGGATGTTGTGGTATGTCCCTCACTTTATTTAATGCCTTGTATTAACTCTTGCCTCAGGCGAGATACACTGTGGCCATACAACATTTATTGTGGATGAGGTGAAGGCTTGTGGCACCACCGGAAAAGTGTGTATGCCGCCATGTTGCAGTAAGTTTGACCTCTTCTCAATGTCAATTCCTGATGTTGGGTTAGTTGATTTGGTTGCTGGGGCAGTGCTTCGCCTCCTGCAAGATCATCACCAAGCTGCTGCAATTCGCGACATGATCTGTAGCATCATATTTGAGGAATTGCATGTTGGACAAAGAGACCCGTATTTGCCCAGGGCAAGCATTGTAGAAAGAGATGGTGTTTCGTATATCACGATCCCAAGTGACGACTCAGATGTTGATGTAGAGGATGAATATGCAGAGGAAAATTGAGGCTCATATGTAGTCCAAGTCTTCATTTGTATCTGCTGTAAAATATCATAACACATCTTGTTTTTTGTTTCCGTCTATGCATGCATGTTCCAGACAATTGAGTATACAATTGAGTATCGATTATCATCGATATTGAATATTGAAGCATGAGTACTTAGGCCTCAGGTTCCACAGTAACGTCAAAAGTCTCACCTGTCAAAGTGACTTGCCCAAACTCCTAGCTGTAACTCAGAGCATCTTAACTTACTAGTGTACTGCAACTAATCCTGGAGTCTAAGTTAATAGTTTTATAATACAACAGTCCGCCCCAACAAGACCTGGTTACTGAGCAAAGCCATCAAATAATGTTGAATGTCAAAAACTCACATTCAACCAGTTCAAGTACTAGCTTTGAATTACTGCTGCCACTGCACTCAAATGCTAGTATGTCTACACTGCTTCAAGAACACAACAGAACATTACTGCATACTAGTCAGTCCTGCTCACAACTATTCCTTCTCATGACAGAAGAGTCCCTTCAGTGGCACTGCATACAAGTAGTCAGATCTACTCAACAAGTTCAAATCTGTGGAACATCGGTCTATACAATCTTAATCAGATCTACTACCAGCTCACTGGCAACTGCATCTCACAACAGATGGTCCAATATGACTGCTCACTCAACCATGCATGTTCAAATCTGTGGAATAGATATCCATGCTGCAACAGCACATACTAACAGCAGTCAGATCTACTCAACTACTAGTGTGACATCTGATATACTGACTCCGAGTCTGAGTCGATGTGATCTGACAGGTACGGTTATCATTGTACTATAATCACCATCAAGCTATTGCAACTAGTCAATGCATGTGAGCATATGTCTCAAACCATTGAAGATCACATATACTGATGAGATTTGATAGGTCTTACTGTTGTTCTGACTCGTTCAAGGATGATAATCTCCATCAAGCCGTAATAGGCTCTGGTCCTGCCATTTAATTCGTAAGTTCAAGTTATTACTTCACTTCAACCACTTGTTCACTGCAACCATCATCCAAGTCGCCCTTTATTAATCACAGATATATAATGATACCTTCTCCTCGCTATACTACTCTGGATGTGAGGCTGTGTGCTATAACTGAGGAAAGCAGGAGATACTCTGCTAGGTAAGTTCTCAAATAATCGTTCCTAGTGTTTCTAGCCATTGATTATCTTGGTTTCAATACTATCAGACACAGGGAAGCCATCAATACTCAAAGGCATCAGCCTTGTACAATGAAGACTAGACACCGAAGGACCAAGAAATGCAACAATTCACCAACAAGCAACCTCCCACTCATTGCGCAAGTTGCAAAGCTTTTTGAGCCACATGACTCTGATGAGGATGAAGAAACAGAGGAGGTAGATGAGCTGTGAGTTTAAATTTAGTTTTCTAGCTGTATTCTTCATTCTTACAAAACTATTCTCAGGCAAACACTGGCAGAGTGTCTCACCATCTTAAAAGAAACCAAAGACAAGTTTGTCTTGGTTGTCAAGTTGCCTACTGAGTTTATACAGGGTGTGTTGAAGAATTTTCTTGATACTATACCCAATGATGCAGATACCCATACAATCAAGAAAGGCAACATCACAGTCATTCAAGACACTATTGATTCTATCAAGGATCTGCACTGTGAGTCTCATTGAGGGCAGGACATGATCCTGCAGATGTGTGGAGTTTGCAATGAGTGGAAAGCAGGCAACGAAATTTGTCAGGCTATGAGGTTGGTGGTAGCCCAACTAGATGACATCTTGATTCATGCTAGTGTGTCGGGGGTTACAGAGATTGCAATAGCTCATGAGTTGGGAGAGTTGATGTATCAGCAGAGTGACTATTAGGCAATTGTCTGACTAGTTCCAGTGCCTCATGTTCCTGTGGCAGTAAATTTAATGAGATTTGTGACATAAACAAGCGATTGCAATCTATTGATTCGAAAAAAGGCACATTATATCTAAACTCAACACAAGTAAGGGTATGGATCTATGATTGGGATTAACTTTGGCAATGTTGCTGCTGACTTCAACAAGGATTATGGCCATTAGATTTGAGATGCTTCGACAAACATGGACTTCTTGGTTCTGGTGCTGACTTTTCTTCACTGGTGGGCTAGAAAATTATGTTAGTCAATTTGATTTCATCAGAACACTAGCTTACCTGGAAACGGCTGAGCAGCGAAATTCCATAATACATTCCATCACCCATTTTACATCATTCATGGCAGCGTGCCAAAGGGGGTCGTCACATCCAGTACCATTAGTACAACCCCACCATTTTAGCATGGACAATACACTCCAGAAGCCATTTTTCCCTGGTTTGTCAAGAAGGCTCCAATCATTACTGTTGTGCTGAGGGGCTCCAAAGGATGCAGATGGCGACATGTTCTGCCAGGCAGGCTGAATCCCACACCACCAACTCCAGAATAACATACCGAAGTTCTTGGGTATAGGTGGCTGGCCAGTACGTGCACGGGAGATCCACCAGTAAATTGCAGGTGGGCAATCTTTGCTACTGAGAGAGGCAGAACCTTTCCCAGACAAGAATCCAGATGACTTCTCAAGCTCTAAAAAAGTCATGAGCAGAGCAGTATATGGAGAGGGAAGTTCAGGGGCGGTAATATATTTAATCGCTTCCCAAATCCAGGCAGGGCAATTAGTGGGAAGTACTGATATATGATTAAAATTTAGTTCAGACTCAGATCATGGTAGACTCACCAATACTGTCATTCTGGCTGTCCTGAGCGAGTGAGCAGATGGTGTTGTCTACACGTTGAGACACAGGAGGACTGACAACTTGCATAGAGTCAAGAGGTTCTGAATGGTGCGTGGGAGCAGGGTGTGAACTTGGCAGTGCAGATGAACTGTGTTCCCCCCAACCAAAATAGGAATCTTGGTTGGAAGTAGATTGGAAGGGTGGCTGTGCAGATTTACTGCGTCCCTCCCCATCTGAAGTAGGAATTTTGGTTGGGGTGCATCAGAAGGGTGTACGTGGGTGTCTGCTGGCTGTGAATTTGCTGGTTCAGAAGTGGGTTCAGAATTTGAGGGCAGTGGGGAACCACTGGATCCATTCCCAGCTGGAATGAGAATTTTGTTGGTGTGCACAGCATTGGAAGGATCAAAAAGCCTAAAACTGTAGTGAGAAGGGCCCTTCTTCATTGTGATAGGGCTGCCAGTCCAACTGTCGACATAGGTGAGGTGGGGCGCTGAGTCGGGGAGGTGAGAATGGCGATACTCCCATCTCCCTTCAACTGCATTATGGTTGACGTCATTGTCTCGATCCGATCCCTCCAAAGAGTCCATATCGGTGGTTGTGTCACTGTCTTCATCATTGTCGTCAGCTGTCAATTGTTTAGGGTGTTTGTTCCTGGCAGGCCGTTTGACTGCCTTTCCTTTCTCCTTAGTTGTGGCCTTCTGCACAGTCGATGTCTTCAATGTCTTCTCTCCTGCCATGTCGGTGTCAGAGTTGGGATATGTGAGACGTCTGGAAGTTTCTGTTCCTGGCGATGCTCTGGGGCTATAATACCATCATTTAAATTATGTATTGGTAATATAGAAGTTGCTTACTGTAGCAGCTGTCAAGATATTCCTGAAGAAGCTTGGTGACGGTCTTGAACTTTTCCCTGTTAGCTGTCTGCTAATTTCAAGGCTGTGGGTGAAGATTGACACCTTCATGCATGCTTATGAAATATGTTACAAATAATCAGAGGGATAATTGCACACAACTCACATGATTATGCTAATTTGGCCTTCCTTGTGTAGTTCGGGGCCACCAACCATCAGGGTGACATGCATGCCCAGCGCAAGTGAGATTCCAGTCAGCATGGGTCCTGCAAATGATGCAAGTCTATCAAGTGCACTGGAAATGATCAGCCTATCATTTTCGAGTATAAAATTATGTTTGTATGTACGCTTGGTGAGAAACCGGGTCAGTAGGAGGAGGAACTTTCAATGAGGCCTTCCATTCCTTGATCACCTCTTTACCTTCTGTTCGAGCAAGTTCTTGATATTTGCTGATGACCAAATAGTCTTGCTCCTCGAAAATAGTTTGCATAACACAGTCATGGAACAAGGTTTTTTCTTTCAGAGGTGTTAAGACCGTACTCAAAGGTAGAGAGATCCGAAGGGCTTTGGCCTCAGTTCGTGCACTGTGCCCCTTTCCTGAGTAATGCCCCTTATTTCAGGGAGAAGTTATACGTCCGAAGATCCGGAAGGAGTTGCGTGATGGATCTGGACATCTGAAGGTATTGGATATAATATGTCTGAAGGTTATCTGGAATGTAGGAATAGAATGAAGATTAAGACTAGCTTCAGAACGAATTCCTAACTAGAAACTAACAGAGATAGACTATCCAAAGATAGAGTCGGAGATATAGACTATAGGAATCAATCCCAGTCTCGGAAGATGACTTAGAGCGGAAAGTGGCTTAAGTCCGGAGGAAGCAGAATGAGCAGAATCTAAGATGATATTCGAACTAAGGTTCTACGGAGATCTACAAGTGGTTTATATATGGTAAGTATCTAAGACGGATAATCAACAAGTCCGGGACTGAGGGCTATGTACGAAGTGTAACAGAAGTTTATTAGTTAATGCGCAGCAGATCAGTAAGCATGAATTGGAAATGAAACACAGGTAACGGATCAGTGACACAGGAAGGAATTATACACAGCCGGAGTACTGGAAACAGGATGAGCGACGAAAGGAGATAGACGCAGATATACACAAGGGAGATAGAGTGCGAGAAGTGAGCACATTCGGATGAACGATCCAGACAGGACCTGTGGAACGGACGGAAATAGAATCAATTGGATCTGATCGGATCTGGTTGGATCTGGGATTAGAAGTATGGTATATGACAGGAGGGCATTCAGAAAGTTCCCACTGTGCCATGAATTTTGCTTGCACAGCACTTGCGTAAAAGTCCTTGGACCACCACTGGTGAGCTTGCAGCTGTCTGGGCTTGCTTGGTGCAACACCAGACAACTGAGAAAGAAGACATGCCCACAGATCATTTTCAGATTTTGTGCTGGTGCTGAGCTTGCGTACTCCTTTGGCACAGTTGTCAAACTGGTTGCATATAGTCTGTGGTGTTGATTAAAAAATGTAAGGATTTAAACAAAAACATACCTTGTACATAGATGCAATCTTGCGCTGCTTTTGAAGGGATTCCAATGGGGTGAGCGTTTTGGAACTATGTGATACATCAGACACATCGACCAGCGGTTCCTCCGAGACCTTAAGTTTCCAATGGAAACATGTGAAGTAGGCATTTACAATGTCATCCAGATAGTCATTCACATGGGATCAACTTTCTGCTTGGCTGCTCAGATAATTTGAGATATGCGATTTGAGGAATTCCAGTTGCGATCCAGTCACCCAGCATTTTTTAAGTTGCTCTACATAGGCATCAGCATCACCAGATGGCTGGTCAGGTTCAGCTGCTGGTTCAACTGTTGTTTGAGAAGGGGGGATTCGTCTGATGGTCCGCTCGATGGCATATTCAAATCACTGCAAACAGATCGAAAATAAACACACAGACAGTGTTACCACTCACCTTATGTGTTCCTTATAGCCAAAATCAAGGGAAATGAGGAGCATAGGTCTGGACATCTGGATATTGAAGGGAGGAAGCACAGGATATGCAAGTCCAGACATCCGGACTTCTGAGAAGTTGGATTGGAGATTATGTCCAGATATGGTATGTGACACTATGTCTGAAACACACGGAAACACATTCGTAAGTACAGTGGAACATAAGGCTATGAACTCAGAAATGAAACTTGTATGGAATAACTTTTTTTTTTTTTTTTTTGCTTCAGATTTAGTCCTTTGGGGTCGTAGACCCTATGTTGGACATTGTCTCGTCATTAGCTATCTTTCATCTTTTGAGGGGTTTGGATGCTCTTTTGTTTTATGGTGCGGAATGGAATAACTTGTCAAGACAGAGGCAGAGATAACTGAGAGCCAGAAGCACAGATATATACAAAAAGGGTAATGCACAGGTGGGTGGGAATAGTTTGGATATGGAAATGGATTGGATATGACTATGGATTGAAAATGGATATGGATTGGATGGGTGGATCAGATCAGATGGATGGACTGGGTCGGATATGGACATGGATCAGATATGGATTGGAGTGGATGGGTGATCAGATATGTGAACTAAATTGGATGGGTGGACTAGGATGTATGGATTGGGTGTCTGTATGTCCATGGATCTGATCTGATCTGGACCTGAATGTACCCTGAATGTACAGTATGTGACATGAACCCTGAACTTCCTTTGATAAGCTTTTCATAAGCTTATCATCTATATTCGAACTTCATAGAAGCTCATCACTTCTATGTCTTTGATCATCATAGAACCTTGTCTCAGTGATGTAGGTTGTGAGACAGCACACAGTGCCTACCTCCAACCAATGCAACTAGTGCACTCTGTGCTAGGAGACTGATATGCGCAGGCCACCACTCAAGTTCCTTAGTGCCTGGCTAGGTTGCTAACAAACATGAAATGTTGCATCTGTGGATCCCTTGGGAATTGTCAAAAGAACTGCCCCAATTATCAGTGCCATATCTGCCAATATTGAGCACTCACTCATCTCTCTCTATTGTCCTCAATTAATTGGTACACTGCTGTTCTCTCTTACTTGGAAGGATGGAGTATTTTATGAGGCACTTTGTAAGTGGGAGAAACAACTTGATGATGAACAAGCCTCTAGGGATCATCAATGATGAGCAGCTGAAGAAGCTATGTACATGCTCAACAATTCAGTTGCTGATGAGGACTATGACTATAGCAATGATTCCATCTATTATGCTAATCAGGATTTGTGATAAAGTTGGTGACTTCATGCTTAAAATGGGGGTAATGTTACAATCATGCATACCCCTATACATTTTCCTTTCTTACCTTGTATATCATATGACTCATATGTCTCATCTCTGTTAAGATAGACCGCAGTCATACCTCACTTGATCATGTGGTGTGACTTTTGTTGTGACCCAACTGTGACACTATGTTACATTGCCGTTTTGATGCACCATCAGCATGGACCTTGACTCCCCTTCAGCACTAATTGTTGATTCTCAGGTCCTGTTCTTTATCACCATCACCCCAATCTCAGCTCACTGCTTCCAAATCTGTCAAAACCGCTATGCAACTCTCATCATTCTGTCAATACCATACCTGTTTATATTGCTACTCATTCGATCATTTTGTACCCTCTTTCCTTTCTGTCTACTCTACCCTGTCAGGAGCGACGCCACTCCCTTCAGTGTCTGATTTTCTGGCCTATCCATATATGAGTACCCTTAGCATTTCACAGTATAAAAGTAGCCCATGTACACTCACTACTGCAGGCAATCATATCCAGTATTGAAGTCTCATTCTCGCACTTGTTATCATCAGTATTGCTATATTTAAGGGCTTGTAGAACCCTGCTACAGTATCTATCCTGGAACTAGCCATATTTATGTTTGGATCTGGGGAAGAAACCCCTCCTATGGCACATTGACTTGGACTCGGATGCTTGGGCTTGGACTCGGACTTGGACTCAGACTCAGACTTGGACTCGTAAAGTGGAGATGGCTCTATTATTGGTAGCACAAAGGGAGGATGATCCAATACTGTAGTAACTGTTACTCTTGTCTTTTTCTTCTTCAGACTGCATGGAAGAGACTCAGACACATTGATTGTCATTGGGACTTTCTGTGGTCATTGTCTTAGTATTTTTGTAGGCTGCTTTAAATTATAAGTTTGCTTACATTTTCTTTGTTTCTTGAGTGATGGAGTGACTTTGCCCAACTTCTGAGGCTTGCAACATTGAACAATTTTTGTTTTGGCATAGTGGAGAGGTAGTGTAGTTCTGTTGTTGGCTGCTGAAGCGGATCATTAAGTAGCTGACAAAGCAAAATGCAAGTATGAAAAAGCTATCTCTACTCCCAGTTTAAGCTATATTCTAATTCTGAAACCTGTCCTCTGGGATATACTCAAGCCAACTTTCCCTGGTTTGTATTTTGCAAACAAAGACAATTTGAAGGTCGAGATGCAATTCTGGCACTTTTGTCATGAAAATATCACGATTTGATCACATGATCAAGTGATGTATGACTGCAGTCTATCTTACTATATCACATGACTCATACATCTCAATACGTCTGTACCATATCTGCCTTCCTCTTCAGAATACACACTTACATTCTATTAAGACCATACTCAAAAGGTAAAGAATCTGAAGGGCTTTGGCCTCAGTTCATACACTGTGCCCCTTTCCCGAGTATTGCCCCTTATTTCAGAGGGAAGATATATGTCTGAATGTCTGAAGGTGGTTGTGTGATGGATCCAGACGTCCAAAGGTTACAGATATGTCATGTCCGAAGGTTATCCAGAATGTAGGAATGGAATAAGGCATAAGACTAGTGTTGGACAGAGTCCTAACTAGAAACTAACAGAAGTAGACTACCCAAAGGTAGAGTCAGAGATATAGACTTATAGGAATTAATCCTAAGTCTTGGAAGGTGACTAGAGTCAGAAGGAACTCAAGTCCAGAGGAACAGAATGAGCAGAATCTACGATGATATTCAAACTAAGGTTCTACAGAGATTTACAAGTGGTTTATATACTGTAAGTAACTTGTATGGATAATCAATGAGTCAGGGACCGAGGGCTATGTACAGAGCATAACGGAAGTCTATTAGTAAAAGCACAGTGGATCAGTAAGCACAAGTTCGGAAATAAAACATAGGTAACAGATCAATAAGCAGGATGGAGATATACATAGCTGGAATACTGGACACAGGAAAGATACCGAAAGGAGATAGACACTGGGTTAATAGTGGTGATAAAAGTTGAGATGTAAGAAGGTTCAGATGGGTGGTCCAGATCAGATCTGTGGACCGGATGGAAGCAGAATCGATCAGATCAGATCAGATTGGAGATCAGAAGTATGGTATATGACACACATTCTCATGACTCCTTGGTCTGTGCACACATATTGGCTTATTTAAGCACAGTGTATTACACTTGTATTCCTTACTTTAATCTTACTGGGTTTTACCTGAAATCTCCTTTGCTAAGGACCTCCAATCCTTAGTTATCTGAATTGTCTCTAAGTCTAAGCACTCCTTAGCCTTAGTCTCTATTCTTGATACCTTTGAGATGTGTCATCTCTTAGGCCAAACATTTGATTGTCTTTGGAACTCATTCCTTAGTTGAGCCTCATTCTCTTTTCTTTCACTGTCATTGGTGATGCCATCCCAGTTCATAACAAGCTTTGACATACAAATGCACTACATACATGCTAGTAAGTAGATGTAGGAATGAACAAATGACAACATGCACCAACAAGTAACGGTGAGAGAAAAACATATACAAAGTGCAAAAAAAAGAGAAAACATACAATGAACAAATGACAACATGCACCAGTAACAGCAAGAAAAAAACATATGACAAGGTGCAAAAAAAAAGAGAAAATATAGGACATGCAGGAACATCATTGCTTCTTGAGCTTGGTATATTCAATATGCAAGAGCATCACCTCCATCTCTAACTTGAGAGCCTTCGCATCCGCTTCCCACAAATGAATCTCCTGGGCCTTGTTCTCCAGCAACCATTGATGGACAAGTACAGCATCCACACACTCATGGGTGTGCTCCTCACATAGGAGATGATGCTCCTTGTCCTGGCAATTGGCATTGAGCTTGACCATCAAGCACTTGTTTTTGAGTTGGTATAAGGCAAGCTTCTCAGAGTGCATACTCTCTGGGTCATCATTCAACATGTCAACTTGTTCCTGAACCTCTGTTTGGAGACACTTCTTACCAACTCCCTGCTGCTTGGTCTCTTGGAGAATGAAGTTCGGGAAGTGGGGGGAGGATGAGTCAGATTGTTCTGCCTGTGATGAAGAGGTGGCGGAAGGAGCGCTCTCATGTATGATTACTTGATTGGCATGGGACTTGAACAAGCTGTGACTGTTGTGGTTGGAGGTGTGGGAAGGACATGCAACTGACTGGGGAGGCAATGGAGTAGGAGATGAAGGTAGCTGTCGCTTCTTGCCATGCACCTTTTTTGATCTGGGTGGGCTGTTCAAATCATATACATCCTCCTCATCACAATGGACTTCATCTATGTCATTAATATGAAGGTCATCGATACCATCGGCAAGGGGCCATCATCAAAAGGTG
This sequence comes from Suillus spraguei, assembly GCA_016800925.1. Classification (NCBI taxonomy): domain Eukaryota; kingdom Fungi; phylum Basidiomycota; class Agaricomycetes; order Boletales; family Suillaceae; genus Suillus; species Suillus spraguei. The sequence continues at coordinate 3,706 of JABCPU010000358.1, read as the reverse complement.
GCTCAAGTTCTGGAGGGGCCGTAGAATAGTCTTCATGGTCAAATGACTGGCTAGTGAGAGGAAGAGGCATATGGAGGGGGAGCTAGTGGTGCTGCCTGCAAAAGCTTGAGAAAAGTTTCATTTCAGGGAGGAGCCAGCACTGGCAGCACTGGCTCCTTGAGTGTGTTGAGGGAAGTGCTTGAGTTGGGGGGAGGCAGCGGGACCACTAGTAAGTAGAGCACTTTGGGGAAGAGGCATGGAGCCAGCGCTGGTGGTGCTGGCTCCTTGAGTCTGTTGAGGGAGGTGGTTGAGTTGGGGGGGACAGCAAAACCACTAGTAGGTATAGCACTTTGTGGAAGAGGCACATAGGGCATTTGCTCAGGGGAGTCAGTTGAGCTGCCTCTAACACTTGGAGGATAGCAGTCATAGCCCATTTGTAGGGTGTTTGTCTTAGCACCTGTATATGAGGGATGCATGTAGTTGAACTGCGAGGAACCAGTACTACCTGTGACAGCATTAGGGATAGTTATATTGAGTTGCAGATGGGCACCTGAAGGAGGGTTCTATGAACCTCCTGCAGGACAAGTTAGCACAAATAAGTTACCAGCATGGTCAGTGTTAGCGACCTAGCCAGGCGCTAAGGAACTTGAGTGGTGTCTGTGACGGGCGCTCTATAAAGAGCGGTGGCCCGTGCATATTGGTCGCCTAGCATGGAGTGTGCTAGTTGCATCAGGTTGGAGGTAGGCAAAATGCACTGTCTCACAACCACGTCTCAGCAATGGGTTCTACAATGACAAATAGACTTAGAAGCGATGAGCTTCTAAGAAGTTGAAGTATAGACAATAAGCTTATCAAAGCTTATTGAAAGGAAGTTCAAGGTCGAAGATCAAGTAGATTCAAGTTAAAGAAGTACAAAGGCTATCTGCGCATAATTGAAGCGGAGCGCGAATACATAAGTATCGCTAGATTAAGTATGAAGTCAGATAGCCAATAGGAAGACACATGCTCATAGATGAGTCAGAGGAATATGAACCAATGAATGCACGCATGTGCAAAAGGGAGTCATAGGTGCAGAGCCAAAGGTATAAAAGGTACGAGCCAATGAGGCGATGCATGAGTCATAGGTAAATGCAAAGGAAAAGATAAAAGGAAATATGACACCAGACATAGTCCTTGAGCTAAAGGGTTGTTTGTGTGAACCAGGGGGTAGCGTGTGTTGAAGCACAGATGAAGGCATTGAACGCAACAGAGGCGTTTGAGGCATGAGGGGCACAAAGAGCGCGCACGAGCACAAAGAGTACCAGAAGAGTGCACATTTAGCAATGATGAAGGAGGTGGGCATAGGCAAGGCAGGGAGTGACAATGGCAAGCCAGACGAGGTAGCGGAGGACAAGGATGGAGGCCTTGTTGGGATGAGAGTAGATGGCAACACATAGGAGGAAAAATGATAGTAGGGGTGCAAGAAGGTGTTCTTGTAACAGTCAGCACCTGGTTTTGATGAGCTTGTTTTGGCAGAGAATGAGGGATTGGATCCCCATATCTGGTAAAGGTCATTATACCATGAAAATTCTTTCTCAATTTTACCTATGAATTGATTATTGATAAGACATGAGCAGGACACTCACAATGTAAGTTGTCAGATGTCTCCAAGTCAATTGGCACAATGCCCGCGCCTGTAGACTCAAATTCAGAATGAATATCACGGAATTTAGTCCATAGACTTCACATCATTCAGTCAGCACAATTTCACAAAGTAAGATAAGAGACACTTATGATGTGATGTGATTGGCCACAGAGTCACGAAACTTGGTAGGGTTGGTGGTATACAAGCTCCCATATGTAGCATCCTCATGAAAAATAATCTTCACAATCACACCATAGATCTCCCCTTTGTTTTTGCCTGATGTGTGGCCCAAGTCAGCATGATAGTTGCTAGATTTTTTGCTCTCAGTTGCAAATAAGATTGCACAGTCCACTGAATGCTTAACAAGGTAATCAACAAGCTTGTTGGTGCATGTAGGGACACTGTGCCACGAAATAGTGGCTGGCAACAAGTCTTGAGTAATTAGCCCCTCAAGTACCAGAAGCCGGTGGATCTATCTTCTTGCGCACTTTGCAAAATGATTTGGTATTCTTCTTGTGATAAGAGGCTAACAAGGGTGGGAGAAAGGGTCTATAAGAACAAGGTACAATCTCAGTTTCTCAAGTAAGAACTGAGATGTTTCTATGCTACACCACTGGACTTTATAGTAAGTGAAAAAGGAAACAAAAATTTCGACATAACTCATTGACATATATTATAGAGGCTCAGCTGATGTCAGCATGCTGCATCCCACTGGCCTATTATGGCTTGCACTCAAACCATGTTCCTCAGCTTCTCCCCCTCATGCCTTGCTTCTTAAATTCTTTGGCCATTCCCTTCCCTTCTCTCTCTGGTGCATCAAACTCCAACACTCCCCCTCAAGTACATGCCAGACCCATATGGGTGCATAACTTCTGGAGTCATGGCAGGGCAAGTGCCTTTGTGAAGGTGTCAGAGATGTTATCATCCATTGGACAGTATAGGAGTTTGAAGGTGCCATTCTTGACATGCAAGTACACAAAATGGTAGCATAAATTGATGTGTTTCATTCTCAACTGGAATTTACTGGTAGAAGCTAATGCTATAGCCACCTGATTATCGCAGAAGATGGGTGTGGGGAGAGTGGGAGGCTCATAGAGCTCGCCAATGAGCAACTGCAGGTAAAGTACTTCTCTGGCCATGCTTGTCAGTGCGATATACTCAGCTTCTGCAGTAGACAATGCAATTATGGGCTGTTTGCGAGTGCTCCATGCTACAGGGCCTCCATTCAGCATAATGACGTACCCAGACATTGAGTGGCAATGGGGTTGTGAGGCCCAGTTGGCATCAACAAATGCCTTGATACCTCCATCAGTTGCACCAAGGGTGAGCTCATAGTCTCCTGACCCTTTTAGGTAATGTAGTGCCCATTTGGTGGCTTTCCAGTGTGGCCTTCCTGGATTTCACATAAATTGTGACAGAGTAGCGACTGCAAAGGCAATATCGGGGCATGTGCTGGTGGCAGCATACATCAGTGAGCCAATGGCTCTCTGGTAAGGTATGTCCTTCATGGCCTGGAGTCCAGTAAGTGTACCTGGGCATTGCTCAACTGACAATGTGATCCCAGGCTCCATAGGCGTCTGCACACTCTTGGCATTGGCCAAGTAGAAGCACTCAATAATGGTGTTCACATAGGCCTTTTGAGATAGAGTCAGGGTACATGCCTCCCAGTCCCTCATCACCTTCAGGCCTAACAGCTAGTTTAGCTCACCTAGGTCAGATATTGAGCAATTGGGACTTGAACCTGTGGATATGTGATATGTGGTTGGCCAACACAGTCATGACAACATGCTCATTGGGGGTGCATTTGAAGTATACCGCTTGGTCCACCCTTGACCTACTAAACTCCAGCTTCAGGAAGATGCCTGACAGTTCCTCTGCCCACTTGTATCCTGCCTGTGTTACAGTTGTACGTGCCCCTATTCATTTTCTGTCCCTTTACTTTGTATATTATGTAACATGACTCTGACTCATATGCTCAACGCATCTGTACTATAGTTGCCTTCCTTCTTTGGATATGCACTTACATTCTCACGTCTCTCTTGGTCTGTACGCACATATTGGTCTATTTAAGCACATTGTATTATGCTTGTATATGTTAAGACT